>VACF01000166.1:0-81889 GCA_006891605.1 Pleurozium schreberi
ATAAATTAATATATTTTTTGATGCTCTTCATATGGATTATGCTTGACTAGTGTGGAAACAGACCACCAAAATTTCAGCTCTATATCATTAAGTTTGGGTCCTCCCCAGTACTACAAACAAAAAAAACCCAAAAGTGTGACAAATTAGAGAAATTGAATTTTAAATATAAAATGATTTTTTAAAATTTCTGAAAAATGAGGGATACAATTGCAATCAAAAAGTCTAGAAACACATTTTTTGTTTTGGGTATTGGATTTATAATCTAAAAGTTATAGCAAAAGACAAAACCAGTTTGGCATGCAAAACGCTACGAAAACGGCTGGTCTTTCTTGCAATCACCCCTGACTAAAGCACAACTGAAAAGGAAATGAGTGCTAACATGTTGGTTACTATTGTTGTCAATTTCCGATGACTTGGTGGATCTTATTGCAGAACACACAGACCCTGCAGTGGCGTGGAAAACGCTCAAGAATCACTTTCACTTAGGTGATCAATTGCAAGTGCCAACCTTGATGGGACAGCTGCAGTCCCTGCGCATGAACAAAGGGGGATCGGTCGAAGACTACGTCAAGAAGGCCCGAGAATTGAAGAACCAACTGAGCGACATGGGTGAAAAGATTTCAAATTGCAACATCAACCAAATGGTGATGAATGGACTTCCACGCTCATACGAAAGCACAATCTAGACTTTCACACACCTGGATTCGGAGATGACTTTTGACAAATTGAGCGCCAGCCTAATATCCGAGTTGCACCAAAGGCAACTCCGCAAACAACAGCTTGGTGACAAAGAAGCACTGGCGGCAAGCTTTCAGAGACAAGCATCCACCCATGCACCAAATTATGGATCGAATCACGGGCGAGGAGGGTGCTGGCCGCACAGCTACTGAGGTCGTGGCTTCCCGGGCAGAACATACTACGCTCCACCTCGACCACCTCCTGTTCCGGTATGCTACAAGTGCCACAAACCAGGACACTTAGCTAGAAATTTTAGGATGCCTCAAAATCAGTTCAATCAAGGATCAACAAAAACCATAGGATACGCCAATTCGGTTGAGATCCTTGACTCGCAGCTAGCTTACGATCATTACGATCCTTATTACTACGACCTATATTACTCTAGGGGCAACGGCCCATGGTACCTTGATAGCGGAGCCACGAATCGTATTGCCTCAGATATCCAGAAGTTAGACCAACCTCCCAGCTCCTCCGGTGTAGAAACCAGCAAGATCAGAACTGGAGGAGGGGAAGCACATTCTGTAAAGCGGTCCGGATCTGCTACAGTGCAGACAAAAAGTGGTGCAATAAAGCTAATAAACGTTAACTACGTCCCTAGCATGAAAAAGAATTTGATCTCAGTAGGCGCCATTGTTGATTCTGGCTGCAGAGTAGTTTTCTCAAGCCAACACTGTTGGGTACTCGATGCTCAACAAAACCCTGCAGCGATAGGAAGAAGAGACCAATCCAACGGACTGTATGCATTTAGAGAAAATATAGTGGCATTCACTGCTGAACACAACAACACATCCATGTTGTGGCATCGCCGACTTGGACATCTAAGCTTTGCTGGAGTCCATCATCTCTCCAAAACCGCGAATGCACTATTGAATTAGAAAAGCGAGTCTGCCCCTCTTGTTTGGCAGGACGTCAAAATCGAGAACGTTTCCCACGGAAATCAGAGACTCGAGCAAACAGACCTGGTCAGAGAATCCATTCAATTCTCATGGGTCCGATGCAGCAGCAGTCACTAGGAGGATCTAGATACACCCTAGTATCCATGGACGATTTTTCACGAAAAAGTTGGATCTTTTTTATGAAAAACAAAAGTGAAACGATAACCAAGTTCCGTATATTCAAGAAAATGATAGAGCCTAAGACAGGAAACATGATTCATGTTCTCCGCTCAGATTGAGGAGGAGAATATACCTCGGAGGAATTTACAGACTTATGTAAACAAAATGGCATTCAACGCGAACTTACGCAAGCCAGTACGCCACAACAAAACGGGGTCTTAGAAAGGAGAAACCGCACCATCATGGAAAGAGCACGATGCATCTTCCAAGACTGCAACTTAACAGCATTTCTCTGGACAGAGGCCGTCACTCATGCAACCTTCCTGATAAACCGAAGACCCACCAAAGCCAACTCTCGAGAAACTCCGGAAGCAAGATACTTGGGTGAAAAACCCAACGTCTCCAATCTCAGAATATTTGGTTGTGTTGCTTATGTACATGTTCCCAAAGAAAATCGAAGGAAACTAAACAGTAAGACCTTGAAATGTCTATTTCTAGGATTCGACAGTGAGACCAAAGCTTATCGCCTGTACGATCGMAATAGACAAAAGGTGATAATTAGTCAAGATGTAGTGTTTGATGAAAGAATGGTGGGCTACCACTTCCTGGATCAAACATAGCCAGCCTAGAACAACCCCATCTTCTCTGAGAGAAATCCAACAAGGCTAGAAAACTCAAACGATGAAACTGACGAGCCCTTTGAACTTCTGGAGACTCCAGAGACCACCCTTGTACAATCATATCAAGAACTAGAACCCACTCCAATCGATAACCCAAGCCCCATAGATAGCCCTGATGCTTACTGTAACAACCGAAATTCACAACCCAACCCGATTGACACCACTAGATCTCATGTTCACCGCATTGTAATACCTCTACCAGTCAATCGAGAGATTGGTCCTTCCTCCAGAAGGTACCCAACTCGCACCCGTGCTCCATCTGTCCGAATGAAGGATTACTAGACCTTGCTGTCAGAGCTGCTAGAGGAACCTATGGATTTCGCAACAACAAATCAACAATTGGGATGGAAAGAAGCCATACAAAGCGAGATCAATTCAATCATGAAGAAGAAGACTTGGAGCATAATTGACAGACCCGCCAACCGAACTCTGATTACAGCCAAGTGGATCTTTAAAACCAAAAGAAATCCAAGTCGTGAGATCAACAAGCTCAAGGCGAGACTTGTGGCGAGAGGATTTCAACAGAAGGCAGGGATCGACTACAATGACATATTTGCACCTGTGGTAAGGTGGTCTACCATCCTTGTCATTTTAGCATTGGCTGCCAAATACAAATGGCCCATATCTCAACTAAATGTCATCACTGCTTTTCTGAACGGAACTATCAATGAAGAGATCTTGATGGAAATTCTAGAAGGATTTCCCGGAGCTGGAGATCCCTCAAAAGTCTGCAAAATCAATAGAGCACTCTATGGTCTCAAGCAATCGCCCAAGGCCTGGTATGATCGTATAAGCTCGTGGTTGCAAGAGCAGAGGTTGATGCAAAGCAAAAATGACCCCAACTTGTATCTCCGCCGAAGAAACGGGAAGCTCACAATACTACTCCTGTATGTGGATGATCTACTCATCACTGGAGATGATCAGCTTGAAATCAACAGACTTAAAGAGAAGCTCCAAACTGAATTTGAAATGACAAACTTGGGAGAGGCGAGTAACTATCTGGGAGTTGAAATTCATCATACAGACAATGGCATCTTTATAAACCAACAAGGCTACATACTGAAGCTTTTAGAGAAATTCGGTTTGCAACATTGTAACCACACAAAGCTTTCGATTAACCCCAAGAACCAACTCCAGAAGTATATGGAAATTGAAAAGGTGGATCTAGCAGAGTACCGTTCTCTAGTTGGAAGCTTGCTCTATTTATCTCATACTTGACCCGACATTTGTTTTGCCGTTAGTTGCATATCTCGCTACATGGAGGAGCCGGAAGTCGCACACTTCCAAGCAGCTAAAAGCATACTGAGGTACTTGAGCGGAACCGCTAACTACGGGTTGCTTCTAGCCCTAAACAGTGCAAGCGCTCTCCACTCATACGTTGATGCAGACTGGGGGAGAGACTTAGACTCACGTCGTTCAATCTCATGAATACTACATCAATTCGGAAATTGAAGCATAAGTTGGAGCAGCAAGATGCAGCCCACGGTTTCTTTCTCCAGCACGGAAGCAGAATACCGTGTCCTCACAGACGCAGCCAAGGATATAATACATCTCCAAAGACTATTTCAAGAATTAGGACTTAACTCTAACAAACCAACAACTCTTCTAAGTGACAACCAATCCTGTATCAAGCTAGTGGAGAATCCAGTTCTGCATGCAAGAACAAAACATATCGAAATCCAGTACTATTTTATAAGGAAGGCTGTCAAATTTCACTAGTAGAAAACGCATAAATTTTAACAGAATTCTATTGATTTGGTCGCGTTGTACCTGTCACTATTCTATTGATTTCAACAAAAATCAGTTAAAACTAACAGATTTTTGTTGAAATCAACAACATAGTGACCGGTACAACGCGACCAAATCAACAGAATTCTGTTAAAATTTATGCGTTTTCTACTAGTGAAAGCAGGAGAAATACAAGTGGAATACGTACCAACTACAGCCTAGCTAGCGGACTTCCTCACCAAACCTCTCCCACTGCGAAGCTTTACTGAAAACCGCCATCACGTAGAGGTAATACCTAATCCCAAAACCTAATTCTTGCCCAGTCTGGTGTCTACGAATTGTTGATCCACAAGGCCACCCTTGTTGCCTTGTGATTGAAGTTTGGAGCTCTTGGATTTTTTCTTGTAGTGCAGTTGTCCCACCAATCCTCTGGATTCTCCACCAAATCTCTCCAACTTACCTCCAAGGTCGACTGACTCGACTCCGAACTAGTTCCCAAAGCCACATTATTCTCAGCAAGAACCTTAGCAGTAGATATATCCTCCAATCTCATCTCTGCCTCATCTCTATCTCTTTGAACTAGTAGCCAAATGTACAAACAGACCTGTTGGATCCGATCACACACTCGCCGAATTGCTACCGCCATGAGCCAAAGTATTTGCAACAGAATTTGAACCTGCGTCACAAGATAAGATTAGTTCCACCTCCAAATCCTAAACGAAGAAACCTTTCTCGAGACACAGGTTCCATCGCAACGCAGTAAATTACCAGTGACAATCAATCGACATACGCATGTGATGCAAATCCAACATAAGCCGGCCAACCTGCAACTCGTACCATGATCACAGTAGCATAACAAGCAAAGAGCAGAGGTCCTTCGAGCAAGGGAGGGTGTTGAATAAACACTCTCATGACCTCTTGCTCGTTTCTTCTCATCCAGCTGTCTTAGTCTGTTCATCCCACGGATACTAATCTTACGTGACCAAATCAGTTTGTAACAACAACTCACAGTGCGATTGTACACAGACAATGGCATCCCACGGATGCTAATCTTACGTGACCAAATCAGTTTAATTCATAACGAGTGAATTCACTGCTACAAGTCTGAAAGTTTCTACAAAATAGATGTAAACTTCATATCATTCTTTGACAATAGCACCCAATTGCTCAAAGAAAACCAGTTATATACTCTACAAAAATGGGTGACGTTTGTTGCGCAAATGGAATGCACAAATGGGTTTCATATGTTGCACAAATAAAATGCACAAATGGGTGATATATGTTGCACAAATGGAATGGTACAATACAACACATAGGTGAAAATGGTATGATATAGTAGATGTCAAAATTGGATGATTGACACTATTAGGTTGATCTACATACCTTCCTTCTAGAGGCGTTTTCTTTGAAAAATTAGTAACCTTCAATCAACCTTCAATTAAAGTGCATAAAAGACAAAAGACAAATGAACAAATTATCAATCCAGATCCCACTAAAGCCTGGGGAGATTAGTGGTGAGAGGACTGGGACTAGTTAGACACATTATTGCAAAGAGGTTATTAGAATTAGGGAGGGTCATTTGCTCTCTTGTTGTTTATATGTGGGCTAAACTCGGACCGGTCTGACACAATACTATTGAGAGTTTTATTAGTTTGGAAAGTGAGGATTATTTGAAGTTTTACTATTGAGTTCCCTCATGAGGTAGGAGGTCCTAAAATGGAGCAAGTTCCAAAACCAATCAAGCTTTAGAGGTACATTTTGCAATCTCCAATGTACAAGCAATCTACATTTGAGGAGGTGGTCGGTTTTAGAGCCCACCAAAATGCACATTTTTGGAACTTCAAAAATTTATAACCAATTCCACAAAGCTCCAAAAAATATGAAACAACTTGGGTTACATGCCAATTCCACTTGTCTTTCAAGGGAAATTTACTAAAAATTATTTCAAGCAAATTCACCTTACCTTGCCAAAATTCAGCTTCAACCCTTAGATGGGCGCTTTATGGACTTCCTACCTTAGGGGCAAGGTTTTTTTGTAGGCAATTAAATGCCCAATTTCTTCAAAAAAAAATGTCCAACTTCAAGCCTATAGAAAAAAAAGAGGATAAATGAGTGAAAAAATGCCAAATAGAAATCATGGCCCTATACACTAATGCCACAATGCTTCCTAAACCTCATTTCATTTGTCATAGAAAGCCAATACATACAAAAATTGCATACAAAAATTACATATTCAAAATTACATACTCAAAATTGGCCTCTTTCAATTAAAGCCCTAGAAGTGATGGAGCCACAGAACTTAAAAGCTCTCAAAAGGAAGGCCACCTAACCATTTGTCCGAAAACCAAAAAATAAACACTGCTCAGGGGTCGAGCTTCCGTCAGGAGTAAATCAGAAACGCTCTTGCAACTTACTATGAGCTTCAGTTAGTTACCAATTTGAACCGGCATCCACATTCATTCATTCATTCATTCAATCTCCTTTTCTAGCGCTTCATGAACAGCACCAGCGGGAGGGACTTCCGAACACAAAGACAGACCATTGAAACAACTGTTCAGGCACCACTCAAGTGGGACTGATTCGATGTGATCCACTGTGTCAGAAACAGAGGTCAGTCAGTACCTGACCTTGCGCTTACTGTAACTTAGGTTCAATGTGAGATTGTGCGAGAGACGCAGAGACTGACAAACGCTACAATTGGCTATCCARAACAAACATGCACATAAGGTAAGAAAAGCCATGCCCGCCATAACGTACTCAGTCTCTCCAGTTCACCAGATCCTGCCTGAGTCACCAACAAGTGTCATTGCAAAAGACGGAGCTGAAGTACGAAGCTGAAGTGTAAAGGCAACACCTGGAATCATGACTCCAGCAGGAGGAAAAAAAAAAAAAAAATGCAATAAGAAAAAATACCGTAACTTAACGTATCTGAGAATCCAAATCCCAAGGCAAACCAGGCTGGGGTCAGACCGATCTCTCTGAGAGTCAGAAGAGTGTTGTCTGTTTCCTCAGTCACTTGATCCTGTATTCCTGTCTTTACACAGCCAGGTCGTATTAATGCAATTGATGAAAATTCAGTGTGTCCAAGAAAATGGCGTTGGTAACCTACAGTAGGGAAAACTCACAACACGCGTCAGGAAAGAGCTGGAGCGAAACKAAACAAGGTCGAACCACCAGTGTAAACGCAATATGACTTCCAGGCAGACTTAGCCAGAGAGCTTCGTAATCTAATATCAACCCAGATTTTGGAGCGACAAAACGCATATACAAACAGAAATTACAACTGCACAGTGAAAATAACTATGGGAGTCACTACGGTATACCTACGGAAGAGTAAGCATCTTCAAACCAAAATTGAAAATGCCAAAATTGCCCACATGTATGTTAACCACTGACCGGAGTAGCAGCAACCCCWGATCGAGCACGACCATGATCGTATCAGAGCTTCCAGACTTCACAAAAGGAAGCTGTTATGGATTTGATTGGTGTCAATGTCCATCATCAGCTAAATGCATATACAAGCCTACCACGCAAACCTTGCACTTACACCCCATGTCAGTTTAAGTTTAACCTAACCCCTGCTGTTTTGGTGAGCACAAGAGATTCACCAAACATATACGTCTACAAAATTCTTTTACGACACATTCTCCCAAGTCGCAGGACGGATATAAAATTTTCCGCCCAAGCCAGTACAGTGCCCACAGTCATCCTCTTTATCCACAACCACCCCGTTCAATAACCTTCGCCTGCATTGAAGGTCCGCTCCCGAAASGCACCGTTACATCGCACTTGTAGAGTTCTTTTCCTCAGGGAAAAAAAAAAGATCACTGGGAAGGATTGGGCACAATGCATTTCGAACATCAACAGAAATCAACCATTGTTCACTTATGTTGGAGGGAAGAACTTGTGCAGGCCTATTGGCAGTCGGTAAAACTCGTAATTGCGAGGGTCGTGACCGAAATGCCTGAACTTGCGCGTCCATAGCATACCCCTGTCCCTCTTGGAAACATGTCGGGTCAGTGTGACGTCAAGCACTGTCGCCACAATGAATGTCACGATCACCGGAGAGCCGAAGAAGACATTGAGGATGTCGTTGAACTGATTCACACATCAAAAGCAATAGTAAGTGAAGGCACAAGACATACAAGACAACGGAAGGCAAGATTTTCGTCACAATTCCAAGACTATCACAGGTTGCTGTTTACCACTAAGGAATACACTATTACTACCAGTATTGTATCACGATTTCCTGTTTGGGTTGTCGGACAATCTTCGAAACAATTGAACAAAGGGGATGGATTCCTAAAAAAAAGTTGCAGAAAGCAGATAGCTCGGTAGGTCCCTTACCAATACTTGGATTATCGTTGATGCAATACGCCAAACCCGGCAACTGCTCCAAAGCATGGTGATGCAAATCCTCCTGCTTAATGGGAGGCGGCCCAGCCACCACTACCGCCGGCGCCGCCATGTTAACGCCCCCCTTCTCCCACCACCTCCCTGGACTTGCTCACCACGACACCAAGTGCTTCCCGATCGTCTCACTCCAGCAAGTTCATCACTCACTCTCCTCCCCCCCAATTCACAACCATTGGGCAAACCTAAAGCTCAACACTGAGAAGTAGCAACAATCAGACAATCTCTCCGTCGCGCGTTCACCACCTAATTAATCCCCCATCCCTCCAATCCCAAGCACCAACTCTCCACGTACAGATGACAACAGACTCTCACCAACTCCACAATCCTACAAAAAAAAAAAAAGAATCAAAACAAACAACCACACACGCACGCACAAGCTAGCTAGCTAAATTCAACCCGCACCTCAGAATCCAGAGAAATGGTAACCCAAAGAAACCAGAGCCCCTTCCTACAGTAGCTTCCGAATGGTAACCCACTACTTGCGACACCCCCCAATCCAATTGCTGCAATCCAGGAGGCGCGCACCTAAGGCAAAGCAGTAGAAGGGACTTCTCATGAATCCCAAAAAAAGCTTTGATTAGAGACTGGGTACAACTGAAATTACAAGGTGTTCAAAGGGAGATGAAGAAGGTAACTGAAGCTGGTGCTGGTGGTGCAAGATTACTACCGTTTGAGGAGTGGAAACTGGGGATGCAGGAGAGRAAACAGGGAACCAACTGGAAGAGACGGAGACCAAGAGCTATGTTGGCAAAGGCGGCTCCTATTTGCGGACGTGCCAGAGCAGGAAGTGTGTCCGACTGTCCGGCCGGCCAGATTGATGGTATGGTAAGGTAAAGCTCAAGCTCAAGCTCAAGGTAAGATTAGCAAAGGCTCTTTTGCCAAGGGAAGGGAAGGATCCATCCGTTTCACTGGAAGTGAGAGAGGTGATGGGGATGGACAGAGGCTCAGAGCATCACACCAGGAAGAGAGAGAGAGAGGGAGAGAGCACATGCACAAGGTTCCTTCCTCAGTTCGTAGCCTTCACTTTGAGGGGACTTCTTAACTTAAGGTTACCTTACTGTAAGTTTGGGGGGGCGGGCTTGCCGGCACGGATGGGAGTGGTGGACTTGGCCAGCTGCGTGAGGGCCCTGGAGTGGGGGAGTAGGGGCCATCCTATTCTACAGGAAGTGACTTTGCAGTGATTTGGTGATTACTGGGGCTAAGCTTACACTAGAGATTAGCTGATTGGTCCTTATTACCTTGGTTTGTTCAACCCCTACACGATTTCCCTCTCTACTGTAGTTTTTTTTGTTTTTGTTACTTTGTTTTTTTGTTTTTTTGTTTTTTTGTTTTTTGAGTCTGGATCCAATGGGAGGAGACTTTGCATTGACAGAAGTTGGAGGAGGACCCATAACATTCTTAATTGGGTGTTATATCTCCTCTCAGGTGGAGGTATAATCCTCCGCTAGATACCTCAAGGAGGGTTTTAGTTATAATAGAAGGAATTTCATTGGTTGGTCTCATTGTGAGAGGGTGGGCTATGAGCTAGAGATGTCCTGATTGGTTGGTGGAGGGGCGAGATTTTGAGGGAGCAAAAGGGACCCTCCAGTGAAGGTTAAGAATGTTATGTCTTATTAGAGGAGGGAGTCCATGCTAATGCTACAGAGATGTAGACTCTCATAGCGTAGCAACTTATTTAACCCCTAAAGGATCATTGTTCCTTCATGGGACAAATGGGATTTTGAGCACATATCTATGGTCTCAATTTTGGTCCTGATTTTTTGAAACTTTTTTTGAAGATAGATAAATTGATGAGCTTTGTGGAAATATAATTTTTTTTTTCAATTGTAACCCGGGAACAAAAGTTATGTCCAAATAAGCTCAAAACAAGGGAAAATTCAAATTTTAAGTGTTTTTTTGGGTTGCCCCCTTCAAATTTGAAATCTTTTTTAAGTTTTTTTTCCCCTTGATTCTCAGTACAATTCTCCACCACAAAGATTTAAAGCTCAAAATTCTATAGTGCAACAAACTTGCAATATGTGCGCTCAATTTTTTTGAAATTCTCACCACATATTCTCATACTAATTAGGTGTAAGATCCTTCAGTTAAATGTGCAAAAAAAACAATTTTCAATTTGTTTTTTTGTTTGTTATTAAAATGGCAGTTTTGAGTGTTTTTTCGCAGAAAAATAGGCCTTGGTCTTTTAGAAGTTGAGGTTGTGTCTTTGGGGAAGGAGGTTGTTTTCTACAAGTGCGCTAGGGCAAGGACAAGTTGTGATCAGTTGTGGAAAATGGAAGGCTCAACTTTGGGGAAGTTTTCAAAGTTGTCGTGGTAATTTACCTCTCCTTTGTAGTAGGAGTTGGAGGGGGGGCAAGGGCACATGTTACATCCTCCACTTATCAAAATCTCTCGGTTTCATTCCTCTTCATATCAAGTTTTCACCAATCACTTTCCTTCAACTTCAAATTTGCAAAGGCTACAATCTTGACAATCCTTGTTTTCCAAAAACAAATGAATACTAGGCATGGATGTAGCAATTGTGACTTTTTTCCTACAATATTGCTTTCACATACAAAATCAACCTTTAGTTAGGAATCTCTTTACAATGTGATGATTTTACACCAACACAATATCAGTGTTGGATTTCTTCATCCATTGTTGTTTTAATGCTTGTTGTTAAATCTCAATTGATTTGCATCATTTTCTTTTGTCCACTCAAACACTATTGCAATTGATTTCTTTAGCTTGCCATCTTTTTTAGTTGCATGCCAAAATTAAAAAATAATGCAAGGCCTCATTATTGTTTCCGATATCTTGTTTTGAAGGAAGGGATTTTGAGGGTGATTGCATGAAACACCGTGTGGTTTTTGTAGCATTTGGCATAGTACTCATGTTTTTTTTGGGAGTACTGTAAAATTAGAAAATCAATTTTTTAAAAATGTGAAAAATATATTTAATGTATACACTTGTAAGAAGAAGGTACCCTATGAAGGAAAAGCGTACAAAAATTCTCTAAGTAGGAGAACTAGAAAAGTGCAAAATTTCATGAAAATAGGTGTTTTGATGTTTTAATTTGTAATAAATAGGATAAAGAATTTTTTAAGAAACTAAAAATTGGAAATTTGGGAGAATTATATGATGAAGAGATTTCACCAAAAGAATGATCTTAAAACCATCTTGAATGTTCAGAACAAGAACGCACTATTTTTGAATTAGTTCTTGGTGTAAGTTATACTTAGTTAGAACTCATGAACCTCCATGTGTACAAATGGAAGTATTTGTAGAATTTTTTGTTCTTTTTGATGGCTTGTAGAGTAACTTTCTTAAGGTAAGGCAACCTAATTGTAAAGGAAACCTAATTCCATTATTTAGTGTACTTATGTTACCATTAGTGAGWCATTTTTTGCAATGATAGATGAATGGAATTAAAATTGAACACATCAATTAATTGCCTTTCCTTTGCATTACAATCAGTTGCTATTTGTGATTACCTAAGCTGCCCTACATGGAGGTCATATTCAACATAAATTAAGCCATTTTTGTGAAAAAAAGAGCCACATATCATCTTGTAATTGGTGTGAGGCAATGTGAAATCTTGATAATTTGTTGTGGAATTTAATTTGGGCACTTGAGTGCCTAATTAGACCTTCATTTATGTTACTACATGACTACTTCATCTACTAGCGCCCAAGTCCTACATTTATTTTTTTAAGGGCTACATAAAAATGGCGCATTTGTGTGACTATCACCTAAAAATAGCCAATGAGGTGGTGTCCATGCCCCACATGGAGGTATTTATGGATACAATATATGGATGCATTTGTATGCATGTATGTATATTAACTACTTACCTAGTGTCACAACCTCTGTCAAGACCTTTTGTCACTAATATTTTCATCTCAAATGTTTTTCATCCTATTCTATAAGACTTTGACCAGCTATGTAGTTCATATTTTTGAAAATTCAATGTTGCAATGCTTGCAATAGGTCTGTGCTAGTATGTATATATAAAAGTATTTCAAAAACATTGACTACTCCATATCATTTGAAACTATTGRCTTAAACATGCATATATTTGTTATGGACATGTCTTACAAATGTGCACTATGACATTATGACTAAATCTTTTATTGCATTGTTTCATTTAAGAGGATGATAGTGAGAGTATGTGTCTTACTTTCACTTAACCCCTAAACGACGAGATTGTGTTTTTTGGCTACATAGCAATTTAGGGTAGGTTGGTGTGACTGATGATTTTCATATTTCAAGCCAAAATTTTAATAGAAGGCGTTTACAAGGAATATCTTTCATGTGCACTAAATTTCATGATATTTGGAAATATGAGTCAAAATTTATGGCCTAATATGTTACTTTTTTCGAAAATGGGGAATTCGGGTATATTGAAAAATATCATTCTTTTCAAAATCAAAAATTTGAAATTGATTTTTTTAGGTTGATCAAATCTTTACATTTGCATGGAAAGATTTGGATCACTCCATTTTGATCAATGAAATAAAACTTACGAGGAGTTTTAGTTTGAGGGCAATTATTGATTTTCTACTTTGAAATAAACATTGAAGCCCTTTATTTGACTCAATTTTCAATAATTTTTTACTATTTTTTTTATAGGAATGTAGATTGTTTATTGAAACATTACAACCGTTGGCATTGGTATTTTTCAATTCTATAATTAAATTCTTCACAATTTAGTATTTTGAATCATTTTCTATTTTTTTTCTATTTACTATTTTTTTCCTATGTGTTGTACAATTTTAAGTGATCTCAAATTTTCAATTGTGTAGCCAACTTGCCTTAAAGAATGAATCCAAAGAAGCACCATTTGGACATTTTTTTATTCGAGCGTGAGCTTGTGAAGTGCTAAGTTGCTTGGTTTTTGTAGGGCCTAAAAAAGGATTTCTATGAATTTAAAAGTAGTCATATCTTGCAATGCATGAGATGAAAATTTCTGGAATTTTTTCCACATGTTCTCAAGTCATAATACTACAAGATCATATGGTTACATGTATCCAAAAATGTTTTTTATTTCAAAATTTGGTACTTGTACTAGAAATGGGAGTTTTGGAGCGTTTTTGGTGAAATCATAGTCAAGGAACTCAAGTGATTAACAAGTGAGTGAATTAGTAACCCCTATATTTGTATTTCATTACTCTCCATTTGTGTACTTCCATTTTCTCCTTTATCTAGTTTTTTCTAGAACATGCTAGAATGCAATGAATATGAAATTAACAATCATATCCAGTACATGTATCCATCACTATAATAAAACATGGTAAAAAAAAACACTCATAATCGAGTGCGGTTCTTTTTACCACGTTTGGCTTCAAGCCCATTGTCAGCACAATCAGCTTCTTTTTCTATTTCCGATTGAAATTTTTGTAATTTCAAAGCGTATGATATACCATTGGAAAGGTATTTCCAAGATCTTTCCAATGGTATATCAAAGGCCCTAAAATGTTAAAAATTGCAGTGAAAAATTGCAAAAGAAGATGATTGCCCATTACTCGCGCATACAGCCAAAGATGGCAAAAAGAACCGCACTTGATTTTGAGTGCGTTTTTTTTCCTATGATTTGTTATAGTGCATGTGTCATACTATATCAATATTCCATTTAATGCATCAATATTCTCTATAACCTCGTATTTCATATGCCACATATGTTGTATTGTATCAATATTCTATGTTAGACAATCATCTACATTCTATATATCATATAGATGTCTATTCACTATGTGTTCCTCATCAAAGAGTTTTTTTTTGTGTGTGTGGCGAATCAGGTGTTTTACTATTTTTTTATTTTAAATTCAGTGTTTTGGGGGGACATCTCTTTCCAACGGATAGTTGCTTAACTTTTAAAGGATAGACCGGTGACCATGGAAATCATCAATTTTGATACCGTGGGAATCATTAGTTTAAAATAATCCAAAAGTACTCATTGGAAGTCAAAGTACTATAGAAGATATTTCCTTTCCACCTCTAATTCCATGAACCAATAGTTGCACTTTTGTGTTGTACAGTTTGATTCTCTGTCATTCATCGGACACAAAACATCCGCCGCGTCGTTTAACCCCTAAAGTCCCAAGGCCATTTTTCTCTCAAAATCCATTCAAAACTGCCATTTCTAATGCAAGGTGCAAAGCTTTCAAAATTTTCAATTTTTTTGCATATCTAACCCTAGGATCTTGCACTAGACTAGTATAAAAGTGTGTATGAAAATTTTCACAAAATTTGATTGTATAGATTGTAAGATATCTACGTTTAAAGTGAAAAAAACAAGCTTTTTTTAACATTCTACGAGTAAATCTTTTGGCTTTGGAGCTTCCTAATCAAATGTTTTTGCTCTACTGAGCTTCAAATTAAAATTTTATGTTTTGAAGATTCAAGTTGGGTATTAGGGGAAAAAAATTCAAGAAAAACACTCTTGATATTCAATCATTAAAAAATTGTTAAGTAGAAGTAGATCCAAGATTGGAAAAAAAACTAAATGGTTCATAGCTCTAAGATGGGATTGAAACACAATAATCCCAACGGTGAGATTGTTTTAGCAAGTAAACTTAACCTTGTCCAACAATTTTTTTCAAAAAATTGTGAAAATTGCATTTAGAAATGAATCCTATAAGTTATTTTTTCAAAAGGATGCTTAGATTGCCCGAAAAACAAGATTGCCCATAACTTTCTCATTATTAGGCCAAATAGAATGAATCAAAGCTTCATATGTACACAAAAATATAATCTTTGAGAATAAAATTAAAAATTAAAAAAAATCATATTTTTGTGATTTTGTTTTTCTGCCCGACGAACTGAAAATTATGCATAGTATGGCATAACTTTTGCCCCCGGGCACCGATTGAGACAAAAAAAGCTTCATATGTACACAAAAATATAATCTTTGAGAATAAAATTAAAAATTAAAAAAAATCATATTTTTGTGATTTTGTTTTTCTGCCCGACGAACTGAAAATTATGCATAGTATGGCATAACTTTTGCCCCCGGGCACCGATTGAGACAAAAATTATATTTTCAGAAAGCTAATGTGGTTTTCTATCATCAAAAAAAGTTTCAAAAAATCATGTTAAAAATTGAGATCACATGAGCCTGCTTGAAATCCCAAGTGTCCCCCGAGGGGACACTTGGGACTTTAGGGGTTAAGTGTTAAAAATCCCATTGTTTTCTTTATAACATTCTTGAAGTTGAGGTCCGAGTGCATTATGCTTCCCTTGACACGACAGCCAAGGCAAATTGACCCCCTTATTGCCCCATTTTTTACCCCTCGAGAAAACACTAGATTCTTTTATCTTCCACATATGATAAAATTTGCAAATTCTAAATTTATATTTGCAATCAGATGCACCAATCTAGCTATGGGAAGAGTATGATACAAAAATTACATGGCACAAAATAGGGGGTGATTTTTTACATTTACTTTTTGACAGGGCAAAGCGGGTCAATTTGCCCTGCGGCGACGCAACGGAGCCTCCCTAAGGTAGGAGGTCCATAAAGTGATCATCTAAGCACTAAAGCAAAATTTTGGGAAGGTAAAACATCTTAGAATAATTTTTAGTAAATTTTCATTGAAAGTCAAGAGGACATGACATTTGGCCCAAGTTGTTTCATATATTTTGGAGCTTTGTGGAATTAGTTATGATATTTTAAAGTTGAAATGCCATAGGGCTCTAAAAGCAACCACCTCCTAGAATGTACACAATCTATACATTTTTGTAAATTGAAGAAAGCAAAATGTACTTGTGTCTCATGTTCGGTTCAAAATGCCCAGTCGGAGTTCAAGCCTCCTACCTTAAGGTAGAACCACCTATAACCAACCAAATAAGGAGTTTGGACAAATATGAAGCAATGGAATGCAAGGTAAATATTTTCAGAGGTGTGTTGATAAAAATGATGAGGATTGCAAAAACTTTGGTAATTTTATCGCATGAATTGAAATTACTATGAATTTGAAAGGCAAAAACTGTTCCTGACCCATAGCCGATCTTTAGACTCTTCCAATTCCGATCATTCAAAAAACTACATTTCCACTCACTGCTTCCTACTTTTTTTTTGCACTACTTTGGAACATGTATCATGAACTTTTAGTCCCAACCTTGAAAAGATGAAAAAAACCCATTCTAGCCTTGGTTGGAAATAAGTCAATCTATGGTTGGTTATGGGGCACTGGTTGGTTATGGGGCACTGGTTGGTTATGGGGCACTGGTTGGTTATGGGGCACTGGTTGGTTATGGGGCACTGGTTAATGTTTTTTTTCTAAAATTTGGTACTTGCACTAGAAATGGCAGTTTTGGAGCGTTTTTGGTGAAAGCATAGTCAAAGACCTTTAGGGGTTAAAGGATTTTTGAAACGAAACAAACATAACCATGTTTAGAAGCATTTGGATAATTTAGTATTTGAACATGATTCTTGTGTTAACTTGTCTTAGTTTTGTTGAATCTTGTTAGCAAATGAAAAGTAATTCTAGTTTGTTTTTGTAGCATGTGTTTTTTGAGCACCATATGGCTAAACTATGGATTGTTTGAAGTGTTCATTATAGTTGAACCCAATATCAAACTTAATCACTCATATTTAAAACAAATACATTTTAGACAAGAATTTGAGGAGGACCATTTTGCAACAAGTCACAATTAGGTGACTACTAAGGTAGAAAAAACTTTCTACAACCCAATAAAGGATTTTCAATCATCTAAACTAAATAAATCAAATTCAAAACATTGATTGAAGTTAAAAATTATAAATAACTATAATTTATAATTTTTTTAAAGTTTTATAATTTAACATTTTCATATTTTAAATACACAAATAACAAACATGAATTAGGCCTACTATTGACCAAGAATAGTAATGTAGAGTGTTTTTACATGAGTGAAAGCTTCACTTCATTGCCTAGAGAAGATATAAGTAACTAGTAGACAAATCTACCAAGCAAAAGAGTGTTAAGTTTTATTTATATTTCTTCCTAATTAAAACAGAGTGTGTAACTAAACTAGAAGTTTTGGAAAGTCATGTAAAATAAACAAGCTCTTATACAAGCTTTTATACTGAATTAAACTTACTTGGAGGGCAAATTTGTTGAGGGAAAAAAATTCACCATGTTCAAAAATAGATTTGAAAAAGATTCTATATTTTTCTAGAATTTTATTTTCCAAAAGAAATTTATCATGAATTTTCTAGGAGAAGATTTTTGTTCTTCCCATATTAGTCATATAAGTTATCTTCTTTTCAGCCAAGGGCTAATTGTAAAATTGAAATTGCATTATTTATGCAATCACTTGTAGCACCAATCAAAAGTGCTTCATTGTCAAGTGCTACCTTACCAAGTACAGTCTTATCCCAATTAAAATGCATCATAACTAATTGGAAATAGACCACCCTATTCTGCCAAAATGGCAAGGTGATCAAGAATGGGTTGCCTTCCATAATCACTCCATCATCATCATCCAAGATGTTGATTGTGGCCACTAACTCAATTCAATATAATCCAAATCTCATTTGTTGAAAAAAATTTGTTATGGGTTGATCAATACAAGACTTTAATGGATCATATCCTATTGTAGGTGTTTGTAATCGGTCATTTGCCTATCTTGGGTTGGTTTACTGTAGAACATGCCCACTTGTATAGCAGATTCAATGATGTATTAACTGGTCATGTAGTTGCAAGGCAAGTAGGTACCTTAGACCTAAAAACTAAACTAGGCTAGTTTTGTAAGCCCATATGATGGCTTGCAAAAAAATCACTTGATTGATGGGTGGCTAATTACCTAGCACATCACTTGACTTCTTCATCATTCTCTTTTCAATTTTTTTTCTTCTTCTAGGTGGGTGGTGTTGCCCTTGGGTTAGCTTTGATGGGTCTTGTTGGCACTCCCTCCAAAATCAAGGAATCCAAGTGGGCCTGCCCAAGCAACACCAACCCTCAATATAAAGACAAAAACCCCAAACTCTCTACGTACTTTTTCATGGAAGGGCATTTGAAATGGGAATAGAATAAGATGAATGGATCCTACAAATTATCATGACAATCCACCACCCTGCAGCCGCTTGGAAGCAGCAGCTAAGCTGCCCATGAATCTTAACATCCATGTCCAAATGAATGGCAAAACACCTAAAGTGGCGCTTCCTGGCGAATCAGAGTATCAGACATGAATATTGTTCTTGCAATTTGCGCTTGAATGGCAGTTCCCTCAAGTGAGTTGACCCATTCTGTTGGACGTGTCATGATGCTTGCGGCTTCCTGCACACCTTCATTGCGCCTACTATTTGGAAGCAGCTATGTTAGTGAGGCTTTACTGCTTTAGGACTAGGTCAACCCATTTTCACCTTTGTTTGTAAAAAAAACATTCTACCATGATGACCGACACGTTTCAGCATGTGTTTTCAACATGTATGGGAGGCCAGTTTCTGGCCTATCAATGTCTTATTTAAGCGGACTAGTTCATGAATTTAAGGGGTGACGGACACTATGGGGGGTATCAATTGACTTTGGATAAAAAGGAGATTTTACAGTACTGTAGAAGCTATCATGAGGAAGTTTGAGTAGGGCTCCTTCACCTGAAAAGCAAGTGAGTAGTAGAGAGCCTCTCATAGTGTAGCTACCACAGCTACTATTAACCCATAAAGTTTCAAGGCCTTTTTCCCGCAGAGCGTTAAATCGTGCCAACGAACTAGGCCCCGCAGGCTATATTTACCGCTGGGAAAAACGCAAGAATGTTTTATTTTTTGCAAATTTATTTTTTTGCAATTTCTGAATTCATATTTGCAATCAGAGACCCCAAATTAGCTGGGGGGCTAGAGAACATACCCCGGTGACGGCTCAATCTAGGGGGCTTTTATTTACTTTTACCCTTTTACCCTCAAACATTACCCTGTGGGTAATAGTTTCGTTGGCACGATTTAACGCTTTCCCTTTTGTCCATCAAAAATCATTCAAAATTGTCATTTTTAAAGCAAGGATCATATGAGTCTATAAATACCAATGAGATCATATGAGTCTATATAATGTAGTATGCTCTAAAAGCGACCATTTAAGGGATGGTCCGCTTTTTTTTTATAGGTTTTCGTGGACATAAATATTTTTAGCTCATTTTTCAGAGAAAGAAAAAAGGATATGGAACTTAGCACAAGTGGTTTCATATTTTTCCAAGCATTTTTGAATTACATATGAATTTTCAAAGATTTGGGGCATAGGCACCTATTTGTGACCATAGGTCTTCCAGAATTTGTCCACTTGCAATTTGTAAAGAGATGGGAGGAAATGAAAGACAATGATTGGCTCTTGCAATAAAAAAGAATTTTTTCTTGATTCACTCAATGGTGAACATGGTCCACTTAAGGATCACCTCATATCCATTCTACAGCTATTTATAGGGGTGATTTGAAGGAGATGGGCGCTTTTAGAACATACTAAGTTATACTAATGTTGTAAGTAGAGAACACAATGACAGGATTGACCTATTATCTAGTGAGAAGTTTGGGACAGTTGCTATAGTAAGCCAATAGGGAAATCGACCAAGCTAGGTACTAAAATACCTATGTTTATAGGGTGTCTGTGTTGAAAATATATATGCTATAGGTGTTTATATTATAACCCCTAAAGGACCGAGGCGGGTTTTGGGCAAAAATTGTCAAAAACTACCACTTTCTAGAAAAGCAAAAAAAAATGAAAAAAGAATGTGTTTATTTCAAAATTAAGCCGTACAAATTTGTACTAGACCTCTTTGGGAATGTGTGGAAAAAATTTCAGAAACTTTGACCGCATGGATTGAAAGATTATGATGTTTGAAGTTAGTTGAAAAAGTTTTTTTTTCTGATCTTGCTTGACAAGGCCTGAAAACTTTTACGCTTTCTAGAATGAGATTTGCATCTTGTATTTCCTAAGGTATATACCCTCCAAATTTTGAAATCATAGGAAGAGTATTGCACATGTTGCTCAAAGCTGCCCGAATTGCCAGCAAAGTTTAGGGCAGCATAACTTTTGATCCAGGCACTCGATTGGAAAAACAAAACAGATTTTCAGGAACATGGGACATGGTTACAGATTGTGTCCAAATTTCAAGAATATTCTACCAACAATGACTTTGTAGGAACCTACCCAAGATTTCTTGCGTACTTTGAATACACTTGATCTTTTAGGGGATAAGCATCTCCAATGGTTGTAGAGTATCTACATATGCTCAAGGCTTATAGGCTTGCATTTCCATGCTCATATTAGTATAATTGCTAGTTGCATTAGTATAGTTTCTTGTTTCATATATTTTTAGGCAATGTAGCTACTAATCCTTGTTCAGAATGGTGAAATTGTTCACATTTATAAAACACTCAAAATGTGGATGAAAAATTGGTGTTCATCTAAAAATATGTTCATCCATAAAAGAGTGAAATCATTTTAAGTGCTTGTAGCAATTCAACAATTTCATCCACCAAAACCAAAAGAAACTGTTGCCAAATATTCCACCAAAATCATTGTATATCACTTTTAAACAGAACATTTGGTCTAAATACCCCCTCCCCATACTAGTAATTGGAGTTTAATTAATTTTTTTTAATTCTAGGTGCAATAAATAAATCTTTAGTGGAATGATGAAACTATTTTCATCCATGACTTTTGAAGGAAAATGAAATATTCATCCAAAATTGTGTGTATCAATCCCATAATTTTGAACCAATTTTAGCTATCACATTGAATGTGGAAAAAGAACAAATTGCCAAATATTCTTGCCAAATATTTTTAGGTATTTTTTTTAGTGAACTTATGTTCAATATAAGAATGTTATGGTAAACCAACAATGTCATCTTATATGCATTATTGTCTACAAGCAATCATTTTGTTGCCTTTTAGTGATCCTAAATAAATTTGTATAATATTTTGATATTTTTGTAGCTACAATTCAATTTCTAATGCTAATGGGTAAACTTTCAACAAATTTGCTATAAAATCTATTTGAATACCGATATTTTCTTCCTTGATTTTCTTATGGGCTTGTATGTTGACCACAAGTATAATTGAAATCTAAAGATTTTTAGCACAAAAAGAATGTTTGCATCACAGAAGCTACAAACGAACGCTTGATAATAATTAATAAAGCAAAGAAGAAATTGATATGGTAGAAAGGCCCATTCCAAGCATTTTGTTGTTTTGTCCATCATTCCTTACAACTTGAAATGAACACATTACAATCATAAATTCAACCTAAAGTTGTAGTTCTTGTATGATTGAGATGTAGGTTGCAATTGGATGAATAGACATCACAATCAACATTTAGCGACAACAATGAGTTGAGCTAATGATAACCACACCTTCTTGAATTTGAAGCCATTATACAATCCGATTGTTTAGGTCCTTGTTTTCACAAATTAGGACAACATTGTTACATGCCCATTTGGAAAAAAATGAGGCTTCCGAAAGGCCTCTTCCCTTTCAAAAACCTGTCAACAGCAGACTCCTCTCCAAATATTCTGTGGAAAATTAAAAAATAAATAATATAAAATAAACTTTTTTTAAAACAAAAGTCCAGCCTAGTCGAGGATAGTGATTGGACTGCGGTTTTCTATCTTTAATTAATTATAATAATATACATATCTAATAGTTAAATAATCCCAATCCAGCCTGGACGACGGTCGGCCAAGCTGGACAAGCCGACAAGGGTTTGACTGCGACTTTAACAAAAAATATATTTTTAAATAAAAAAACCAACAATTAATCATTGATATTTAATAATTAGAAAACTATAGTCCAATTAAAACTGTCGTCAAAGTTGAACTACAATTTTTTAATTATTAGAATAATTATTATATAATAAAAAAAAATTAAATTTTTTTTTTTTTTGAAAGAAATATTTTTTAAATTTGCAGTCAGTTTGTAGTGGTGGTGCAGAACTGGGGGCCTTTTGGAGGCCCCATTTTCTTCCTAATGGATGCACTTTATGTTGAGTTTTGAGGGGTATAGTGGCTCTTTTGAAATCTCTTGAAAATTTAATGATAAAGTCATACTTTAAAAAAAAAAAATTGCTAAAGTAGTTGATAGCAACCATTTTGCTTACAAAGTAGGATTTTCCACCATAATATGCCACATCTTAATTATTAGTTGCTTAGTATATAAAACACATATCTCATTTCGTAGAAGTAATCTAAAAGCATGAACTCCCAAACTATATTCTAACTTGCTCTTCTAACCCAACTCATGTGCAAAGACATATTCTTGTGACATATTTAGAATTTGGAAATTTAAATTTATGGATTGTGTCCTATACAAAACAAACTCTACTTTGTATTGTATGTTTAAGAGAAGAGGTCCATAAAGTGTCCAATTAAAGAGTTGACAACTAATTAGGAGAGGTGAAACTTCTCAAAATATTTTTCAATAAATTTTCCTTGAAAGACAAATAGAATTGGCATGTAACTTAGGTTGCTTCATATTTTTTTCTTAGATCTTATTAGAATTAGTTTTAAGTTTTAATTTCAAGTTGTTTTATTTGAAGTTGAAATGCAATGATCATGAAAAGCATCCACCTCTTAAAAATGTACACAATTTTCATATTGTTGGTGCAATGAGAAAGAAAATTGTACCTTTGTCTATATTAACCCTTAAAAGATGGACTGGTGACCGTGGAAATCATCCATTTTAATGCCGTGGAAATCACATGCTTGTAAGAACCCAAAATCTCTAATTGGAAGTCAAAGTATTGTAGAAGATCTCCCTTTCTCATACAAAATTCCAAAGATGAATAGTTGCACTTTTGTCATACACAAAAAGATTCTCTATCATCCATTGGACACAAAATGTCCACCTCGATGTTAATGGATTAATCCCTAAAGGACCATTGTCCCCTCGTGGGACAAAATGGATTTCGGGCAGGTTCTTGTGACCTCAATTTTTAGTGAAACTTTCTGAAATTTCCTCATAAGATAGAAAAATTTAATAGTTTTGTGGGAATATAATTTTTGTTTCAATTGGTGCCCAAGAGAAAAAGTTATGCCATCTTAAACATAATTTTCATGTCACTGGGCAGAGAAAGAAATCTACAAGAACCTGAAAAGAAATTTTTGAATTTTTTTTCTCTTATAGATCAAATTTTTGTCTACATTTGAAGCTTTGATTCATTCCATTTGGATTAGTGAGGTGAAAGTTATGAACAATCTTGTTGTTTGGGCAGTTTGAGCATCTTTTTGGGAAAATAACTTAAAGGATTCATTTTTTAACGCAATTTTCACAATTTTTCAAAAACAATTGCATGGCAAGGTAAAATTTGCCTTCTAGAAGTATCTCACCATTTGGATTATCGTGTTTCAATCCCATCTTAGAGCTATTAATGATTTAGTATTTCTTTCAATCTTGGACCTATGTCTACTTGACAATTTTTTAAGGATTGAAAACCAAATATTTTAATTTTTTTTTTCCTAAACTTCCAACTCAATTCTTCAACACAAAACATTTTAAATTCAAGGTCCAGAGTGCAAAAAATTCTCACAAATGGTGGACAAAGCCATTTGAAGTTGCAAAGTGGTGTTTAAAAAAACTTTTTTTTCCCAACTTTGAATGCTAATATCTTCCAATCTGTAAGGTCAAACTTCATGAGCCTTTTACCACATGATCCCAGCAAAGTAGAGTACAAGATCCTATTATTAGATTATAAAAAAATGTTTTTGTTTTTGTTTTCTGGGTAGAACGCAGCACAAATGGCAGTTTTGAGTGCTTTTCTGACAGAAAAATGGCCTTCGTCCTTTAGAGGTTAAAGGATGCTTTCAGAGCGAGCCCCACAAGCCCTTTACTGTATGGACTTCCTACATGAGCTGGAGCTATTCCTGTTGGGCTTGAGGTACCATCACAAATGTAGGTTAAAAAGAAGAGTCGTTCAGGCCCCCCCTGGTGCTGATCTTCAAAGGATTTGAATATTTCTTGAATTCTCAAGTCTCATCAACTGCTCTTCCTGCTTATAGTAGACAAGTTCCCTCTTTCAACTGCTCTTCCAAACGGTCAAATAGTGCAGCCATGGCTTATCCTCTCCCTCCCTCTGGGCTAACTTATTTACGCTCAACATTAACTGACCCCATCACGGACACAACCAGTGTTGGACTAGATCTCCAATTAATTCTTCTTGTGAAGTACATTTCACACACAACACATGTACACCACAAGAAATTTTTGGCMTGCAATAGGCTTGTCCATACTTTGTGTACCTGGAATGGGGTCCGACAGCGACCTCAATATATGATGTGTATAGGGCAATGCGTGAGGCACTTTTTTTTCCCCCAAAATGCCTGACGACAAGAGGCATTGCCTCACGTAAAACCATTGCCGGTCAAGACAAATAGAACATTTTTATCCCCCAAAGGACCAAGTGTCCGTTCAACGTACGCAAGAAATCTCGGGTAGGTTCCTATGAAGTCATTTTGGATCGGATGCTCATGAAATTTGGATGCAATGCGTAACTATGTACCTCCTTCCTAAATCTAATTGTTTTTCTGATCGAGTGCCCGGACAAAAAATTATGCTATTTTGAACTTTGCAGGTAGCTTTGGATAGCATGTCCAAAACTCTTCCTATGATCTTGAAATTTGGCGGGTATGTAGCTTACATGATCCAAGATGCAAATGTAAAATAAAAATAACCATGTTTAGTGTAAAAATCTCATTCTCGAAGGAGTTAGAGTTTGGAGGCCTTGTTGGGCAAGGTTGGAAAATAAAAATTGACCTAACTTCAGACATTATAATCTTTCAATCCGTGGAGGCAAATTTTCTGAAATTTTCTCCACACATTTTGAGAGAAGTCTATTACAAATTATTACGGTTGAATTTTGAAAAAAAAATTTATTTTTTTCATTTTTTTCTTGCTTCCCTAAAAAGTGGCCGTTTTTCACAATTTTTGCCCAAAATGTGCCTTGGTCCTTTATGGATTGAATGACTGAATTTTTTTGGATGAAAAATCCATAATGCCCAATAAAAGGGGCAAAATTGTGTAATAGGCCATAGTGGGTATGGGAACCCTACTAGTACGGTGCAGAATCCTCGTGAGCAATGAATGGGACAACCCCAGGCAGTGGTTTAATTTGCCCTGTCAAAAATTGGCTTCCCGCACTTCTCTGCATACGAAGTTAAGTTATGGAATCCAGCCATGGTGCATCCAAGGCTCCAGAGAAAGAGATCATGATGAAGCTCTCAAGATTGAACCAACTGAGTCAAGTCAGACCAGCCCTTTTATTTTGGTTTTTGAAAAAGTGTGAAGATGACGATCACTTAAAATTTGGTGAAGCATTTTATTTCTTTGTACATCCATCTTTTGTACCATAAAACACTTTTCAATCAAATTCATACATTTCTTCATCCATATTTTAAATTGGATTGAAACTTATCTAGCGAAAAAAATTACTTTTTTTTTGGCGGAAAAAAGATTTTCACTATGAAATGGTGTTTTCTGGCTCCATTTCGCCACCAAAAAAAAATTGCTGAGTCAGACCAACTGAAAAGGAAGGAACGGAAGCATATTTCGGCTTGGTCCTACTTCACCTTAAGTTTACCGTACAACTGAATATTTGACATACTGAGCCACTGAGGAGTTTGCAACTTGAAGGGCGCTCAGTTCAGCTCAGTTCAGGACTTCAGGCCTGACTTTAGATTTGGAGGGGCTGCCAGGTGCTCTGCCTGTCGTACCATCATGCAATTCAGGGGCTTTCTTTCCATTTGAATTGGAACTTCTGCCGGGAGAAAATTGTAACTTTCGACAATAATAAAGTTAYTAATTGTAAAAGTTGATCGTCCTCTGTTTGTAACCGGGTGTCGAAGGAAGGTTTACCTTGTAGGCCGCAACGGACGTTTTGTGTCCTCCGGACGACAGAGAATCAAACTGTGTAGGACAGAATTGCAAATTTTCATCCTCGATATTAGGAATGGAAAGGGAAGATCTTTTCTAGTACTTTGACTTCCAATGAGCATATTTGCCTTATCAAAGTAGATGAAGGCACACGGTATCAAAAATGCATGATTTTCACGGTCACTAGGTTGTCCTTCAAGGGTTAACTAAGAATAGGCAAAAAAAAACTTGACATCAAACTTCATCAGTTTTGGTGCTCCAAGGAGTTTTGTCCTGAATTTTTCCCAAACTCCGGCTATTGGCATTTCATGATTAACTCTAATAATCAGTAGAAACTGTATTGTGGAACCCTGGTCCTACTTTGATCAGGCTCAGTGATTGTGAGTGAGTTAGTGTATGTTGATGTATGGCACATTTCCAATGCATTGGAGTAACTTATTTTTCCAGGTGTTCCTCTCAATTGCTTTTCTCTCTTTCCAACCGAAAGCAGGGTCTGTTTTCTTTCATATGCACCTCGCCCCCTAAAAAAAAAAAAAATTAAAAAATTTGAAAAAACCCGGGGCTAGGATAGGCCAGAAAGATTTGCAGATCATGTGGTCCAATTGTATTGATACTATTGTCCTCATGCAGGCCTTGGGATTCCATTTTCAGCTTCATCTAGGCTTCTACCTACTCCTCAGTTGTCCTGCTAAAAAAACCCTCCAAAAATCTACCCCATGAAGGATTAATTATATTTTTAGTCTTTTTTTTTTGACACAAGTAAAGAGTCCTTTATTGCAAGAAAAAAGAGTACAAGTGCCCAGCCGCAAGCGGCCTGGGGGACAAGAAACCAAGACCGGACAAGACACAAATACAAAGAAGCGCCAGAGGCGGGGAGGTAACCCCCCGCCTAGGCACGAAGCGCCTAAGGCGGCTTAAAAACGAAGCGAACACGAGGGCCACAGATAGCCCACCGGGGCGCACCGTCGATCATGGAAGCAAACATGTCGTTGCCAGTCCACCTGCTCAAGAATCTAATCCCAGCAACATCACTCGAAGGCCTTGTGATACATGCATTCAAGAATAAAAAAACCCATCCCTTAGATCTATGCAAAATCTCAAAATTAGACTATGTCATTTGGGCACTTAAAATCCATGCAGACAATATCATATTTGAGCATACACTAGAAGAAATCCATGTTTTTCTGTGACACATTTTAGGTGACATCCAATGTGACACCCAATTCACAATCATGACATCAAATGTAACACTTTGATGTTACATTTGATGTCATTGTGAGCATAAAAACAATTAGGTCATAGTGGATGTAATCTAAAATGCGTCACAAAAAATATGGGTTTCTTCTAGGAATAGTTCATGAATGCTACAAGCTCATTATTTTGGATGATTTAAAGATTGGTGGCAACAATGGGATTTCAGAAATATGTACCCTAACTAAAATACTTGCAGCAAGGAAACTTGACCTACTTCATGAACAAATCTTAGCTTTATAGCGCCCAAGTGGTTATTGAACCCATTGTCAACAATGTTGTCTGAAGAAGCAACAAATAGAAGGTGACTCACATAGGCAAGGCCAAGCTTGCTAGGAGAAGAATGGTCTTAGATTGTTTCACTTGCCCCCACAAGGTCATTCAACCTGGCTAATGCTTACTCATTGGTCAAATTCAATAAACTTTTCAATAGGACTCTTAATAAGAGCTTATTAGTAAGACATAAATTGTGCATGTAATACTAGCCAAACATATACGCAAGGATAAGGCAAGAGACAAGGGAAACATGTGCATGATAAATTGCAAAATCGCTTGTCGTATTCTAGATTTTCATGATGAATGTTGAATGAAATAATTGGATGACATTTCTACAAGATGAAAACGTGACAAATTTTGAGACAAAAGTCATGTTAGGGTTTGCCTCACTGCGTAATTAATATAATGGACATGTCAAGGTGTCATCTTGAGTGTATTGGCCACATAGCATGAACAATGTATCATGGTGACTGTGATTACAATAAGCACACCAATTAAAGAAACCACACCTTTATTGGGCATTGTTCTTCTTATTAAATTGCCTAATTTTTTCTTGGATCTTGCTAGAAGTCAAGAAAAACATACCAAATTTTCTTCTTCTACAATGTTAGATGTTATATGAATCAATTATGAGTTTTTCAAAGTGTTTAGATAAGGAGCTTCTAAAAGCAAACATAAGCTCTCRTGAATACAAGGCAAGAATTTGTAGGTGTGAGTTTTAGAAAGGGGTCAAAATTAAGTACAATTACCTTAAAGTACTTGTGCACCTATTTGTGACATGTTTGAAAAATCGCTCAAGTCAAATTTTTCACCTAAAATACAAGGCCTCTAAACATAAAAGTCTGGAATGGATAATTTTTGGGTATGCCTATTTTTTGACTATATATTGAATATTTGTATTTCATTCACAATCAGTCCTCCAAATGTATGCAAACAAAATCTGGAATCTTTGTTTGAATCTTGACAAGATTGAGCAAAATTTAGAGACTTAACCCCTAAAGGACCAAGGCATTTTCTTGCTCAAAAACCACTCAAAACTACAAAGTGTGCTGCGTTCATCTAAGGAACCAAACTAAACATTTTTTTTGGTAAATCTAACCATAGGATCTCATACTTCACTTGTCTTAGAGCAGGTGTTAAAAATTTCATGAAGTTCGACCGTATAGATTAAAAAATATGAGCATTCAAAGTTGAAAACTAAAGTTTTTTTGAACTCTAGTTTGCAATTTCAAATGACTTTGACCGCCATTTGTGGAAATTTTTTGCACTACAAACCTTGGGTTAAAATTTTTTTATATTGAGCATTTGAGTTGAGAGTTAGGGAAAAAACATCTATTTGAAGAAAAAATATTTGGCTTTCAATCTTTAAAAAATTGTTTAAGTAGAAGTAGGTCCAAGATTGAGCAAAACACTAAATTGTTAGTAGCTCAAAGATGGAATTTTGAAACACACAAATCCCGACACTGAGATTATTCTTGCAAACAAACTTAACTCTATACAAAAAGAATATGAAAAGTAGTAAAATTTGCATTCAAAAATGAATTCTACAAGTTATTTTTTCAAGAACATGCTTAGATTGCCCGAAAAACAAGATTGTCCATAATTTTCTCAATATTAGTCCAAATACAATGAATCAAAGCTTCAGATGTAGACAAAAACATAATCTTTGAGAAGGAATTTCAAATTTCAATTTTCAATTTTTTTTTTTTTTGTCTTTTTTTGTCTTTTTTTGTTCTATGTGACGATTTGCTTTTTGGACATAAGGTGGTATAACTTTTGCTCCGTGCACCAATTGAAATAAAAATTACACCTGAAAAAGATAATGTGATTTCCTATCTTCAAAAAAAGTTTTTAAAAAAAATGTCAAAAATTGAGGTCACACAAGCCTGCCCAAAATCTCAAGTCTCCCCCGCAGAGACTTTGGTCCTTCAAGGGTTAAGCAATTGGAGCCAAGCTCAAATTATTATTAGAATGGTTTAAATTCATTTGTTCAGTGCTCTTAAGAACACCTAAAATTTTTGCGTGTTGGAAGAGAAAATGTATCCTAACAAATATAGACAAGAACATAGCTCCAAAATAGGATGAATATAATGCCAATTATTTAGAGAAGATGTTTTAAATACTTTGTAAAGAAAAATATAACCTTGTTGAATATTTTAATTTCTAGGATATGTCCAAGCTACATTTAGGAAAAAATTTGGTAGGAATGTGATGATCCTTCACTTATTGTAAATAGATGTTATTCTTGAACTTCACTTAAGTGTAGTAGCAATTTGTTTATATACAACAAAAAAAATTCATATATATATGCATTCATTGTAGTAAGAGAAATTGTCCTCATCATAGGTCAACTGATTAATTTCAAGAGCAATGCATGCTCTACATTCTATTTATGCCTTGTCTTTTTTAGTACCTTTGACTACCACCAACCACAAATTATCAATTTTCATTGTCAACCAATACAAACCAACAAGAGCTCAAGTCTTGCTCTAAAATCGTCAGCCACAATTTTTTTTCCCCATGTTCACTTAGTTCCTTTACATTTGTTTCCTTTGCTTCTTCTTTGATAACTTCACATATGTTCAAGGCCATTTTTATGTTCAATCACAAACCAACATAAACAAAAATTCATTGACTTCTCTTACAATTGATGAAATTATCAATTTTTTTGTCACGTCATGTATGTTTTATACATGATCGAGACTTGCTGCAAAGGTTACTCTATGGCATCTAATTTTTGTGCTTAAACATTTGGATACTAAATATGTGCACCTTCAAAAACTTAATTATTATTTCCTATTTTTCATTCTAACCTATACAAGTAGTGGTTTTTGGCAATATCTTTTGTGTCATACCTCTAAAGACATAAAAGTCATATCAAATGTAGATGTGACTATTCTACACCTTGAGTATTTATTCATATATTCCAAAAACATTTGTATATTTAAAAATAGGTCAAATTGGACAATTGCACATACTAAGTTAGAGGTTTAGGTATTGCTTTTAAATCCCAAAAGATTGGTGTTCAAGTTTCTAGTGAGAACTTCAATGTTGAAGTTGGTTTCAGTAAGCTCTTTTGTCATTTGTACTTATGACAATTGTCATTTAAAGCTATAAGATAGTTAAGCCAAGATTCATTTATAACTTTGAAGTTGTACAATTGTTTTAATATTTTCTTAAGCCATTAACCATTTGAATTATATAGCTTTTATTTATAGTAAGCTGAGTCAAGTTACCAACCAACCTTTGTTTTCCAAAATTGCAATATAAATCTTTTCAAACACCAAATTTAAAAAAATACAAAAAGTCATTTGCAATTTCAACATTTTGACATTCAAAACTATTCAATTGGTTGTCACTAAGGTAGAAACATCTACTAACCCCTAACCCCTAAAGGACCAAGGCACATTTTGGGCAAAAATTGTCAAAATCTGCCATTTTTTAGGGCGGCAAGAAATAAAATGAATTTTTTTTTTTATTCTTCAAAACTCAACCTTACAAATATGTACTAGATTTCTTTGGGAATGTGTGGAAATGATTTTAGAAACTTCAACCACATGGATTGAAAGATTGTAATGTAAAAAGTTAGGTGAAAAAGTTTTCTTTCCAACCTTGTCCAATAAGGCCTACAAACTCTAAATCCTTCTAGAATGAGATTTTTACACTAATCATGGTTATTTTTTTTTATATTTGCATCTTGTACCATGTTATCTACATACTTGCCAAATTTCAAAATCATAGGAGGAGTTTTGTACATGATGTTCAAAGTTGCATGAGCTGCCCACAAAGTTCATGGGCAACATAACTTTTGATCCAGACATCTGATTGAAAAAAAAATTAGATTTTTAGGAAGGAGGTACATAGTTACACATTGCATCCAAATTTCATGAACATCTGACCAAAAATGACTTCATAGGAATCTACCTGAGATTTCTTGTATGTTAAACAGACACTTGGTCCTTTAGGGGTTAAGTCAATGTGTATAGATGGAGTCAAAATCACAATTACAATAGGTGTTATTTTTTTTGTTTAGATAAAAAGTAGATATTATTAAAAAATTGAAATTAAAAATTGGAGAGTTTTTGTATGTTTTGTGAATTGCATTGAAAAAGTCCCCCGACCATTTACTAAAAGCTTGTTACTTTACAACCATAAAGCACCATTTCATAAGTAGAAGACAACAAGCCATTCAAAGCAAATAGTTGATATTATATTGGTGCCACTTCAATGGACACCTATTTGACAAAAGGCGGTAGGACTACCTAAACGTAATCACATACATTCACATTCTATCTAAGTAACACAAAGAGAAGTGAAACCTAGTTAGATTCTAAAATCATCTTTTAGGATTGCATGGGACTTCTAATAAAGAGTTTTTTCAAAAATAGAAAACCTTTGTCTAACATGCAATTGTGCTCAAGTTCACTTTCTTAATTTCAACACAAAGATTGTAGAATTGTTTTCCTCTTCAAGATATAATTAGTTGACAAGAATCCCCTTCAAGATAAAAAGACAATTAAATTTTGTATTAATTTTGTAAGCCTTTCACAAGCATCTAAAAACATAACCGTTGAAGTGTATAAAAGTACATAAAAAACAGATAATCTAAACTTTTTGTGCTCAAGTTTGAAGATTTCTTGTCTAGAAGTATGGTAATAATAATTTTCCACTATTTTTCCATTTTTTCTTGTTATTTAAAAATATTCAAAAGCTCATAGTACTTTCAAACCTACCCAATTTGGCACAGTATAGGTAAAATTTGTTTTGCATCATTCCTTGCCTATTGTGGTATTGGTCACAATGACAATATAAAAGACAATTTTAAATGTTATAAATTAAATGTCTGCTTGCAAGGAATTGTTATTGAGTGTTTTGCTCCAACAATTGGTGCTCTCAAATTTTGCAGTTACCTGCAATTGTAAATTAAAATAGTTTTTACAAAAAACTTGGTCCTCTAACTTTGAGAAACCACAAAAGCATTCTTCTAAAAAGTGATTTCTCATAACATTTTCTAGTAATTGCAAGGAATCACCTCTTTCCAATGTAGATTCCAAAAAAGACTCAAAAGAGTCCAACCAACAATGAATGGCTTGTCGTCCCTATGTAGCTTTTGGTACTTTTCATTTGAAATAAGTTCAAAATTTTGCATACAATGAAAATAACTTTCTTTCCAAGGGTGTTGAGGTCGCTCTTCAAGACTCTTATTATGAGAGATCACACAATACAAAGGTTTCTCCATTTTGAGCTGTGCAAATTTTAAATTCATAATCTTGTTAAAAAAATACTTTTCTTGAAGTATTGGGAGAGTATTTGAAGAGTTTGATTTAATTTCAATGACCTGACTCTAGAATGTAATGGTTTCAAGCTATGTTATTCTTTTTATCTTCTATGGATTTAGTATTATTATTTWTAATATCGTCTTTTTGTTCTAACGTCAAGTAATCCTTTGGTTTAATTTCTATTTGTAGACTTTGTATTAACAGTATTTGGCAAGAACAAGACTACAAACACCTAGATACCTCCAACCTCTCTTTCATCTCCTTCAAGGTGCATTCTACATTTGTATTTTGGGGAAACAGCTCCAAAGCCTGTGGTCCAGAAAACACAAAAGTTCCACCACAAGCAAAATCAACACTTCTAGTCAAAATGAGTGTTCAATTTCTAATTTCAACACAAGAAGTAAAATTAGACAATACCATAAATTCAACTAAAATTATATTACAAATGACCTAAATTTGAATTACATTCAAAAAAAATAATTAAAAAGTAAAATTACAGCAGAAAAATCAATCATTGCTTGGTGGAGATCTCCAAACAAGCAATAAGCAGTTCCTCGTCGTGTCAACACCCTGGCCTTGACGCTATTCTTGAGGCTAGGAATATCATTCCCACTCGTTCGTTGCCGACTCAAGCACGTGAGTAGGCCAAGACCTTCAGATGGGTGATCACGATATCGCTTGACATACTCGGGGCAGGCAGCACATGCAATGTCCATTTGCATATCAAATATGGGGTCATCTGAATTGAGSAGAARGATGGTTGCGGTGCAGTCGTCTATGCATGCCTGTACTTGCTTCAAGTGCAATCTACATGCAGCCCTGTTTGCATAACAACTATAGTGATTTGTCAAGTATAACATCATATAATCATGTCTTTTTTAGAGACATGAAGAAAAGTATGCTTCTTTACGATGCTTAGGGATCCAATCTATATTAAAAGTTTGAGAATAAGGCATCCATGGAGTTAAAACCTAGAATTGGGCTTCAAAAAGTTGAACAATACCTAGAAGCYAGACGTTAGACTGGACAAAATATGGACGTCTCCAACACTTGTTAAAGATGCTATGAGAAAGACAAAAAAGATTGTAATGACTTGGGTGGAAGGATACTAAATCATAGCAGCATCTTTTGATATAGCATCTGAGTATGCATTTGCTGCACTTTGGTAATCTCCAGCCCTGTCATACATACACAAATTTTAGTAGCTGTAACTTTGTTGCTTTACCAATTGGTTGTCCAATCATTTAAAGATATGATACACTTGCATTGGCACCAATTGTTCATGGGATGAAAAAGGAAGTGTGTGAATTACTTGAAGAAGGAGTCACCTTTGTCTTGGAGAAAGATCGGCTCCCTGTAGAAATAAACTCAAATTAATCCAATTCAATAGAATAAACTTTTGAAGAGTAAAGAAAGGGTTAAACTAATCTTGAGGTTTGTAAACCTATCAGAAACATCATTTGTGTCAGTGGCCGTTGCATTAGCTCGATCTTTCAATTGCACTTTCACTTCTGCGACAAGCCAACAARAAATGGAAAGATTGATTCAAAAGTTAATTAGGTAGAGCTACTATAAAGTCCGTTAGGAATTGATCCCGTCTTCGGCATTGGATGTTGTTAACAATAGTATAGCATCCATTGATACACTTGATAGGACTGATTAAAAGGTGGAGTAAGAACAAATTCTCTTCAAGTCTATAGCTATTAATCTAAGAATGGTAATGGGGTTGTTAGTTGTCATTCATATTTATCTACAATGTCTCACTTTGAATTGCATAAAGAATACGTAGTCATAAACTTAGATCTCACCAGATTTGACTTGTACCAAAGATAGCTTTGTAGCTTTGTACCGATGTAATTCGAAAAATMACATTCCTACATATGTTAAAACTCTTATAGTGCAACAAATATCATCCCCAAATTCAAGGCTTGAAAGGACGAGGGGTGAAAGTTTGGAGCCCCACCTCGGCTTTCACGAGCTGGTAGATGATCAGGCAGGGTTGGCTTATCGCTAAAATTGATTGACACACACGAAAACTTGCGAGGAGCAGGTAGAATCTTCTCAAACTTTGGTGCAACAACTTGTCGTTCTCTTAAAACAGTAGTATTGGGAGGCTTGACAATAGGTTGGGGAGAAGATGATGATTTCAATGAGTCCTTTGTCATATTGCAAGTACCGTCACAAGATGGACCAATGTTTTCTTTCAATGGCGATGCTTTGGATGCCATGTTTTTGGCATCATCAACAAATTGCACTCTCTCTCTTTTTGAAGGCATAGGAGTTGTGGGCTCTTCTAAATCAAAATTATCTTTGTTAAATTGCTCACGAATTTTCTCATACTCAAGTTTTTCAATCATATTCACTTCCTCATCAAGCACCACGTCTTCGTATTCAACAGGCTCCAAGTTTGCATCTTGTTGCAACTTCGGTAACCCTAGTGGTAGTTGTTTCTTCCATTCCATGAGCTCAACCTATGAAGGTCAAGACACTAAAACCATTATTAACCTAATCCCATCTCTATATTTATCCTTACAACCAATAACAATTCATCTATGTTAACACTTGATGGGCCTTCAATTACTGACCCCAGTTACCGATAGCAACTTATTTATACATACATTTGGTTGGCCTTCAATTAGCAAGTGGTGTAAACATGACTTAGTTGATTGTCTATGGCCACTCATCTTCAAATAGAAATGGTAATGTATATTATTCCTTCAATTGATGGTCTACAACCTCTCTCTTCAAATAAATGCACTAAATAATATCATACATAGAGATAAAACGCTTTGATATTTAGAAAGATTGTTTTTTGTTCCAATTAATCTTTCCAATGATTTCTCTAGTGATTAGCCTATGAAAACATAATCCTACATATTGGGTAAAACGCTTAGAGTAATGCAAATTGCATCCTTGACCTAAGGGCATATTAGGGTTACCGGTGCATATATTTTGCTATCTTACATTTTCTTCATGCATTTCTGTTGCTTTYTGTCGTTCAATTGCCTTGCGTCGTCCCTTTAMAGATCACAAGCCAAACAAACACCAYGCCTGAGCTTTAGAAGATGTCCAAAAGATGARGAAKGGTTGGCAAAGCAGGTTTGTCATTGGGGTACCTCATCCAACTGCATTTGCTTCGAAACAGCAACACGATTGTTTATGGATTTTGTTTCGGAGTATTTCTTCTTCACCTCCYGAGATCGTTCTCTAATACCTTCTAAAGATTGCTCTCGACGTGCTAAAATTTCCTTTTTCTCACCCATAGCTACTAGTCTATTCCAAAGCTTTTGCTCCTTCTGCAATGCCAATAGTACAATTATCAGGAGGCAATCAAGCAATCCCATGGCTTGGATATAGAGAACCGCCCATCATGAAGTTTTCAAAAACCACAAAGTTAATTTTGTTTATAGTCATCTACGTATCATTTTTGAACTTTGAACTTCAAGGCAAGGGACCCGTCTTAACCTTTACTTCCCATGAATCAATGCAAGCTTGCCCATGTGCAACAAATTTTTCTTCTTCTTGCTACAGTGACACTATTCAAAAAACCTCCCCAGGTCCTCCATCAAGCCGCTTGTGGCTGGCATTCTAGCCTTTTTTTTTTTTTTTGTTATGAAATGCCTTTCGTTTGTGTCAACAAAAAAGAAAAAAAAACTCCTCCCCAGCCTCGCAAATCAAGAACATTGTCAATAGGAACACCAATACATGTTGGAATTAGCATTGAACCTACAAAACACGATATCATATAATAAATTGAGCGAACCATGTACCTTGACTAAATGGAAATGCACACCCTGTTTGTCTACCACACCGGAGCTTTCATTCGTATCAATCTCTCCTTCCAAGTCAACTTGGAATAAAAATGGGTAACTACTAACCTTCACAAAACACTCCGTTGCTGCACAAATTATCCACACATGTAAATCCTATAAAAAAAAGATTTTTTGATGCAAATTCAAAAGAAAATGTAGCARCRTGATAACTAACTGGTGATGTCGGCCGTTGCAGGATTTACAGTACGAAGCTGCACATTGATCTTCACCCACGCTTCACTCTCTATCCATTGGAARTCTGGAGAAATTGGCATTTTCACTATTGATTAGTTGTCTTTTAGATGATGAATGTCAACAATAATATCTACAACCCTTTTTGTTGTGTCTTTTTGCATAATCAATCTGCCGGCACTTGCAAGCACTGAATTGGATGTTGCATGACATAGGTTTTAGGTTTTCAAGGCATCCTCAGGGTACTCCTTGGTGATGAGAAATCCACATGGGGAAAAATTACAATTTTTTTTTTTGGATTAAGAGGAGTTTTAAAATAGTATCCTTGTGAAGATAAATCTTTCTTCCCATGGTTGAGAGTTTGTTCACACAAAAGGGGGAAATACAACTTGCAACTTGCAAGGGGTGGACAAGAACCAAAAAAAGTCCACACTCTTTAACCATGGATGGATGAGGTTTGGAGTTAAGGTCTACCAAATATAATTAGATTCTTGGATGAATAGGTGCTTTTCTCTTTTCTAAATTAGCCCTGAAAGTTATCCATCGGAGTAGGATCTATTAATTTATCAACAATCACAACACACATGTACTTTGAGTCTTATAAGTCACCAACAAGTCATGCAAAGATGAGGATTGGTACTAAGGTAACACATTTGTAAACCATTCCCAAGAAATTGCCCGTTCATTTCCTAGGAGAGTTATGTGGCGCAAACAACCGTAATGCCCAATTACACAAGCAAACTTGCGTAATCAAGCATTATGGATTCTTCATCCAATTTTTTTATTTCATCCAAAGTGTTTCATCCAACTTTGATTTTCTTGTTCGTGATTTACGACGGCCAATGTTCCCCGTCGTTGGACATTTTGCGATATAAAGCGCCTCCTCGTCGGGCTCTGCCCTCCTTGTTGGCCCTTTATATCGCGAAATGCCCTCCTCCTTGGGCATTTCCCTATACAAAATGAGCTTCATCAATCTAATTGCAACCCTATTTAATCAAATTTTGCAATGAAGTATACTCAAGTTCTCACTGTGAAAGCAGAGTGTGGAATTGAGATTGGGGTGGTGGTGGTTGAAATTGGATTGTCTAGTGATGATTCTATGACTTTAATGAATACAAACATGTGATTTTTACACATACACCAGGCTCATTCAATATATCTCAATCTTGAGACATACTTTTATATTGTCATTGCAACCTTGAAAGAGATTATTTCCTAAAGGTTTGTAGTTTGAGAATGGAATTTTTAGGATTTGGGGCTTGGATGTATGATGTCAATTTTTTGGATTTCATTTGGTGTACGTAGTGGGGAAAATAATGCAAAAACTCATAACAAAATTTATAAGATTTTATTTATCATAGAATAAGTTATGTCTACTAGGGCTTTTTTTTAATTCAGTTTKTACAAAGTGCCAAAGTGGCGATATTAAGTGTTATAGTGGTGCTCCAAATTACAACATTCATCCACATATTGGATGTATAATATGGTTTTCATCCACAATATGGTGATTTCATCTAAGATTTTCTCAAATTCAAGTTGTCTCGCTATTTCATCTCGCAATTCCTTTTGGCATTTTTTAGCCAAATTATTTTTTTGGTGCAATCTCACACAAAAAAGCCAAAAAAACGAAACCCTAATGTCTACATGAAAAGCTTTCATTCTATCCATTTGGATAAGTGAGGTGAAAGTTATGAAGAGTCTTGCATTGTGGACAGTTATAGCATCTTTTTAAATAAATAGCATACAAAATTTGATTCTAAGATTAATTTTCACAATTCTTCGAAACACAAGTCTATAGGATATATATTACTTGCTACAAGATTCTCACCATTAGATTTGATATTTTTCAAATTCCATGTTAGAATCATTAACAATTTCAACTTCCTTTCCATCTTGCACCTCCTACTTAACAATCTTTTTTAGAATGAAAGTTATTATTAAACAATTAGAATTCTTTTCCTAGATTTTCGACTCAATTCCCCACCATGAAGATTTAAATCTTAAAACTCAATAGTGCAAAGAAATCAAGTTAAGATGATTGAAAGAAAAAGTAATTTTGATGAGGATATATACAATATGTGCCAATGCTCGGGAAGAGCTACCAATAAGTTCCCTATTAGCTAGTGCCTCTGGGAAATAACTAGCTGGCTTAGGGAAGCGAGGATCCACAACTAATCAAAAAATTGGTAGGACCACAAATCGACTAGTGCTCAAAAATAATAGGTGGATATGTAGCCATGCTTTCATGAAATTGTTAAATTTTAGGTGCTTGCCATTTCCAATGCGGCCATGCTTTCATGAACTTAAAGACCTGTAACATAAAAGACCGCAGTCACCGCACCTGCGCACTCACTGCGCAAAACATCGGGTCTTGAACGTGATAGAGAATTGTGAGTCAGATCAGAGTGTTCAATTTCCTTCAGACTTGCTGCAGCAAATGACATTGACGCAATCATATTCATCGTTCCCAAGAAAAAGCCTTTGATACATTGAAAAACTTTCACAGCGAGTCGGAAAATGATAAAGAGCAACAACAACGATCCCATTGGCAAGCAAAGAGTAGTTGAACCCATATATCCTGAAAGCACTGAATGATAATATCAAGTCAAGATTTGATGGGACAAAAAGCAATTTCAAAGAGATATGACAAACGCAAAGTCAACTCCAAATGACAGTGAAAAACCCATGACGGTCGCCATTAACATATTAAGAAATGCAACATCTCCAAACCAAAATTGAAAATGCCAAAAAATGCTCACCTTCACAACGAACCATTGCTGCATCAACCCAGATGGAGAAAAGACCATAATATTATCAGAGCTTCCAAACTTCACGAAAGGAAGCTGTTGTGGATTTGATTATCAATAACCATCACCAGCTAAATGCATATACAAGCCTACGAGGCGAACCTTGCACCCACATCCCATGCCGCCAACCTAAATTCCCCATGTTGGCAAACAGAGGAGGACGTCRTCCAAACATATAGTATTTACGTCTACAAAATTCTTTACGACACTCTCCCAAGTCGCAGGACGGATATAAAATTGCCGCCCAAGCCAGTGCCACTCCCATCCTAGACTTTCAATTGCCTTCACCTCCTTCGAATGTCACCACCCAATCAACCCGCAACATTGCATCGTATTTGTAAACTCCTTTACTTGGGAGAACGTAATCACTGAGAGGGACTTGGCACGTTCAATTAAAACATCACCAGGTGCCAACCATTCTTCGCTTATGTTGGAGGGAAGAACTTGTGCAGGCCTACTGGGAGTCGGTAAAACTCGTAATTGCGAGGGTCGTGACCGAAATGCCTGAACTTGCGCGTCCAGAGCATACCTCTGTCCCTCTTGGAAACATGTCGGGTCAGTGTGACGTCAAGCACTGTCGCCACAATGAATGTCACGATCACCTGAGCGCCGAAGAAGACATTGAGGATGTCGTTGAACTGATTCACACATCAAAAGCAATAGTAAGTGAAGGCACAAGACATACAAGACAACGGAAGGCAAGTTACGGCAATGCAATTAATGGAGTATAAGCAATGCACTCACCCAGCGGGCATTGGTGTGCACAGGACCATGTCCAGCCCTCAAGGCAAACTCCGAAAAGAGCTCGAAACCGTGATGACCATTACGGTGGTAATGTCTCAGGTACTGAAACCATCAGAAATAGAAGGGCGATTTTAGTTCAACCCCAAGGGGACACTCGGTTGCCAAGACAAGATTGAAAATACAAGCAACACGAAGCAAACCAGAAAGGTCGACAGTTTACCGATGAAAAAAGAAGAATGAAGAGGAGAGCAGGGATCCCAATCTCAACGCACTTGGCTACCTGGTGAACATGGCCACGCATTGAACATCAGACTAGGAAACAGCAACATTTCATTTAATCACAGAGGATAGATAAGGTTAGTCGAGCGGCGCGTGAGACAGGAACTCACCCCGGGGAAGCCGCGCTCAAAGAGACCCAACCCTACCATTGTTGTCACTGGGGCAATCACAATGGGACTAATATACCTGCAACAGAATCAACGATATGTCAAAACAAGCAAGAGCCGAGCGTTAGATTCACAAACTTCGGAAGGGTATGTTGATAAAGATGTAGAAGAGAATTAGGTCAATACCACGAAAATAATATAAAATTGTTGTCTTGATGATAGCTCATTTGGAATCAATACAACACTCAGTGAATATTGCCATGATCAGAAGTATCGTGCGAGCATGAAGTTGACACCATTCGTGTTATACTAACATAAACATCAACTAGAAAGGACGATATGAATATAATACTAATTAATTTAATATTAAAATCTGTCCATCTGATGGGGAAGGGTACGGGAGGGGTGTTGGATCAATGACAAGACCTCATAGTTATGCCCCAGAGACCGCTGAAACCAAGAATTATATTCAAAGCCGATCCAGCGATGAAGGCTCCTTGTGTGGCTCGCATCCCTCTCTTAAACCTCTGCACCATTGCACAAATGATGTTCAATAAGAGATTTAAATACAATCTGAAACCAAAATCTGAATACATATATCAAAGGGGACATAAAATGATGGTTTCTAAACGAGGAGTACCTCATGAGGATCTGGGATATTAATGATGCCATCTCTGTTAACGATGGATAAAAGCATAGGTAAGAAATAAAACGAATTTCCCATCACAACTGGGAGTCTAGCTCCGAAAAATGTCTGCACCAAAGTGTTGATTGCAGAAACGAACAGCGCAGACTGTACAACTCTGGCTAGGTCATGCTGCACACAATACAAAGCCGTCAGCAAATCCAGCAGGACTCTGTTCATTTGCTTTCCAAACTGCCACAGTTAAGCCACTCATCGTCCCCAAACTAATACATTCTCATCAAAAGCTACAGAGGCAGGTTGCAGTGGTCGTCACATGAGATAACAGTCAGAGAAAATATTTAAAAATGGAAGAAAAGGTGGCCATACCGCTTCTCCCCCTATGGCCCGAAAGACTAGTAGTGGAATAAGCACCGTGGTACCGATCATGGTAAGATAGTGCTGAAATCCTAAAACTATCGAAGTACCTGAAGACAGAACATCATATCAGTAAACCACGCAAATTCAGGACTGTGAAGCTCTTCAAATAACCCAAACCTATGCCCTTCCTGTTGCACCAGAATCCAGTTTCTAAGAATATAAAAAAGGTTAACATAGAATCAACTCTCTCAGCACAACTAAAAGTGCGCAACTAGTCTTCCGTGTCAGGTCCATGCCTTCTACCCAAGCCCGTACACAAACCAAAGTAACACAAGCTAGTCCACAACCACATGATTATTCGTCAAAACTTCAACATCATCACAGGCTGTTGTGTACATCTCTGATACTAGCWGTATCACTAGTCCATGTTCAGGTTGTCGCACAATCTTCGACACAAGACCTTCGAAACAATAGGACAAAGGATGGATTCCTAAACACTTGCACAAGCAGAGAGCTAAGAAGTTCCTTACCGATACTTGGATTATCGTTGATGCAATACGCCAGCCCCGGCAACTGCTCCAAAGCATGGTGATGCAAATCCTCCTGCTTGATGGGAGGCGGCCCAGCCACCACCACCGCTGGCGCCGACATGATGACGCCCTTGCTCRCTCACTACGACACCACTTCTAGATGGTCTCACTCCACTGACTCCATCACTCACTCTCCTCCCCCATATTCTTAACCATTGGCAAACCTAAACCTCAGCATTTGCAACAAGCAACCCAACAAACTTCTGCGKGMCCAATCCCKCCAATCCCAAGCACCAACTCTCCACGTACAGGATGACAATAATACACTCCCCCAAAACTCCACGAGAAGTCTTGCAAAGACTATAAGCAAACGACCTTCGTGAGATGAAACCGAGCCACAGGAAAGTGAGGACTAGCCAGACAACTGTTCCCACTGCTTCTACAGCACAATGTGATCACTGCAAAGGTGGTGCGAGAGAGGAGGATCCCAAGGAAGTCTGAAGCGAAGAAGACATGGAAGCTGATGAATCGGAAAACTGGGGGAGCTGGGAGCAAGATCAATGTGAGACGCTAAAGGGGCAGCAACGGCATTATTGACGGTGGGGCCAGAGCACGCCCCCCTCTGGGACGACGGACGGCTCTCCAACGGCTGCTCTGCTCGGCAGAAAGCTAAAGCTGGAAGTCTGGCCAAATGAAGGTGTTTAGTAGGTGCAGTTTTGAAAGGGACATTGATTTTTTTTTTAATCAGGTTTCCGATGGGACACTAATTTACTGGTGTCACACTATTTTAAATTAGTGTAGGCTGGAATATTACTGGGGCAGTATCCTCCAAGAATTTGAATCATTGAAAAGAGGCCCATACCAATAACAAAATTGTCTTATATGGCTTCTCAACCAATCCCAACCCTTGAAATAACTAATAAGCCCCTCCCAAGCATCTAATGAAGCAAAATACCTTTCTAGTAAGATGGAGGATTGTTGCTTGGTTATACAATGTCATGGGATTGGTGTGGAGGTCATTGGGTAGGCACTGCAGCAAGAAAAGTCACACCAAATCTATTACTTCCACTTTCAAAATTCATGCAGGAATGATTAGCGCAAAGATTATTTGCTATGCAATGTAGCAAGAAACGTTCTTGTAAATGTACCAAATATTTTATTTTGGGTATAGGAATTCTTGTAGGCACCGAGGTCATTAGCAATGCACTACAACAAGAAACGTCATTATTAAGGCACCAAATCTATTGTTTTTAACATTGGAATTGAGGAAAAAAAAATTTGCATTTGAAAGTGGTTGACGTCTCCATAGACTGCTATGGAGTTCATGTTAATTGTAAGAATCTTGGTGTCTATTAAGTGGGTCGTAAATGTCCCTAAATGTCACATTATTAATATRAAGGCTTAAATTTTTTTATGTTTGATMTTCTAAATTGTTTTAGACTTGCAATCCTTGCAAATAGCATCACGGACTTTATTTMTACGTATAAGATATTGACACACTTGAGATTTTATTTCTATGCTCAAACAACATCAAATTTTAGAAGTTTGCACTTGTCTTRTATGATACAATTGAGCTTTGGTGATCCCCACTATCTTCATTACATTAGCTATATTGGATGTATTTGAGGTTTTTATTAGAATCCTTGTATAGAGTTTAWGGACAAGTTAGGTGCTATTTTGTACAAATTTGAGGGAGAATGTAAGTTTTGGTGTGATTGCCTGAGTTGAGGGCATTGTCATCTTTCCAAAGGTCAAATCTTCATTAGAATCAAATCAATTAAATTCTTATCCAATTTGGTTGGTTGTCACATCTTTTGTTGTATTAAAGATGCTTAGAAGATGGCAAATCCATCATCTCTGACCAAATGTTGTACTGGAGATGCTTAGAAGATGGCAGTTCCATGATTCCACCATCTCTGACCAAATGTTGTGCTGAAGATGCTTAGAAGATGGCAGTTCCATCATCCCTGACCAAATGTTGTCCTGGAGATGCTTAGAAGATGGTAGTTCCATCATCTTTGACCAAATATTGTACTGGAGATGCTTAGAAGATGGTAATAATAATAAGTTTTTTTTCTCTTAGAGCCCATAAGTTTGAATTAATCTTGAAATACCCACCAACAATGACACTAAATAGAGATGTGTTATAAAACAAGGCATCTTCAAATCTTCAACCTTTTCGTTGTTTGTATATAACAAAAAAATTCTAGGCTTTAAAAGATTAAGAATTATACAATTTGCCAAATTGTGAAGATGTATAAATTGATTTCAAATCAATTTTGAAGCATGCCCCTTCAGAGATAGACCATAAGAAAAACTCTATCTATAATAAATAGTTTTTTAGTGATTGTCCAAGCAGTCAAGCTTCAATTGATTCAACAATGAAAYCATCTATATTATCTCCAAATAGTGTTAAATTTAATACCAAGTAAATATTGAACACATTGTGCTATTTTCTCACAAAATGCTTTAATCATAGTGACCTCAAATTGAAATTAATTAAAAGATAACTTAATATAAAATGAATTAAAATTTTAAAAAATCATTTTACAACCCAAAAAGATTGGCCTAAAATTAGGCGGTGACTACACAATACTTGACAACTTGGACATTTAGAGATTGACACTATCCTTCTGTTACTTGTTTATTCAATCCTTGAAKATTGGTGACTATATTTTACCAAAAATCAAACTCTAAAACTATCATTTCTTGGGCAACAAGCAAAATCAAAATTGTAAGAGTAATAAAAACTACAAACATTAAGAGCCTATAAAAGTCCTAAGATATAATTTTACAATTTACTTTGAACTTTATGATTTAAAATGATATAAGTTGGAATGAAGTTAATTTCAATTTATTTCTTGATTCATAAAAAATATGATAAGAAGTAAAATGTGTTTGCTTACTGTAAATGGTGTTTCTATTTTTTTAGTATTTGTTCTTGTTGACCTCTTAAACTCAATATAAGCTAATCTTATGGAAAAATGTACAAAAATGAGTAAAGTAACATAATTATCTAATATACAAATATAAATTAGAATTTGTTTAAAAAAATGTTTAGCTGGAAGTCTATGTGCATTTTATGTTATCACTTGGCATGTTTATCACAAATTGCAATCTATTTATAGTGAAATCAATTTTTGTGTTTGAACTTCAAAGCTTGTAATCTATTTAACCCCTAAAGCCCCATTGTCCCCTTGGAGAACAATTTGGATTTCACGCAGGTTCCTATGACCTTGATTTTTTATGAAATTTTTTAATACTTTCTCATAAGATAGAAAAATTGATTAACTTTGTGGGAATATAATTTTTATTTCAATTGGTGCCCAAGAGCAAAAGTTATACCACAGAAACCCCAAAATTGAACTCGGTGGGCAACAAAAAACAATTTGCAAAAATTCAAAATTAAGTTTTTAAGTTTTTTTTTCTGAAATGATGTATTTTTGTCTAGATGTGAAGCTTTGATTCATTCTATTTGGACTAGTAATGAGAAAATTATGGACAATCTTGTTTTTTGGGCAATCTAAGCATTTTTTTGAAAAAAAAATTGAAAGGATTCATTTCTGAATGCAATTTTCACAATTTTTCAAAAAACATTGTTGGAAAAGGTGAAGTTTACTTTCTAAAACAATCTCACCATTGGGATTATTGTGTTTCAATCCCATCTTAGAGCTATTAACCATTTAGTTTTTCTTACAATCTTTGACCTATTTCTACTTAAAAATTTTTAAAGAATGAAAATCAAGTGGTTTTTAAAAAGAAATCAATTTCTAGACTTTCGATTCAATTCTTCAACATAAAATATTTTAAATTCAAAGTCTATAATGCAAAAAATTTCGACAAATGGCTGTCAAAGTCATCTGAAATTGCACGCCAGTGTTCAAAAAAGCTTTTTTTTTCAACTTTGAATGCTAATATCTTCCGATCTATACGGTCAAACTTCATGAAATTTTTACCACATGATCTAAGACAAGTGAAGTACAAGATCCTATGGTTAGATTTTAATAAAAAGGTGTTTGTTTTCTTGTGTGAATGCAACAGAAATGGCAATTTTCAGTGATTTTTGACAGAAAAATGGTCTTGGGACTTTAGAGTTAATTTGTGCTTTTATTACTTTAGCATACTTTGCTTATTTTGAATAGATTATATCTACTAATAAATTTTTTCATTGGATTTGATGTTAAACTGCACTTTAGTTTAGACATCTTTTAACCTTTAGAATATTGAAACAAATGAAAGAAGATATAGATTAGGTTATTTCAAACCCTTGGAAATCATATGAATAAGATGTTTCAAATGGTCTTTGAGTTGTAAAAAAAATAGAATTTTTATACATTATTTATTGTTGAACCTTTATTGAACAATCATTTATCTTCATAACCCTCTCAAGTTTCAAGAGTATTTTTACAAGACTCTTGAAGATGTGGGCAAGCGCCTATAATCTCAACATTTGGCAAGATTTTTGAAACTATTTTTCAAGATATGAAAACTAAATAAATTAGCTTTCTAGGGATATTATTTTTATTATTTCAATTGGTTGCAAGTTTAAAAATTTATGCCACAATAAGCCTAATACAAGGAGGGTGGGGCAACAAAAAACTAAAATAAACTTCAAGCATGCATTGTTTGCAAGAATTTTTTAAAAATACTCTTCATTTTTTAATAGCTATTAGTTAAATGGCATATAAGTGTAATTCAGTACAAACACTCCTTGGCATGCCTTAATTGACTAARGAACGAGTCCTCATCACCTCCAAAATTTAACCTATAAACGTTGAGATACATGTTTTGTGTGTGATAGGACACAAGTCCAGCTATTCATTTGTGAATTTTGTGTGAAAAGAGGAGATCTTCTCTATGAGAGGATTTGGATTTTTTTAAACCCATGATTCTCAAGGTATCAAAATGGATGCTTTCCACGGTAACCAATTTGTCCTTCAAGGATTAAACTGTGCTCAAAAGGATTAACCCAATCCTAAATGCCCAAAGCACCATATTTTGGTTTTGACTAAACTTTGAAGTCATTTAAAGTCTATTTTTAGCATTCCTATTTTCTAATTAGATCCTCATTAATGTCTATCTCTAGCATCAAAAATCGGATTTTGAAAAAAATTGTTTATGATTTTTCTATTGAAGATTTTTTGTACAAGGGTGTGTGCTACAAATCTTGCCTTCCTAGTGTTAGAGGCTTTTGGAGATGAGCCTCAAATAATCTCGACATTTAGAAGAAAATCACAATGGAATTTCATTTAAAAAAATTGTAGAATGGATTTTGAGAAGATGTAATTGATTAAAGCTATACATGTTAGTATTTCCTTTAACCTCATATTTTTTTTCATGACCTCAATTTCAGATTTGGCATGTAGAAAGACGATCCATAAATCTCAAATCACTTTTATAGTTTTAACATGCTCATGATCAACATTAAAATCTTTCAATCCACAATTAATATTGTTATGTGTTTTTGTCATGTGTGATTTGTATTACATCTAGTTTGAATGTGCATAGTTGCAATTCAAAGAAAATTGATAAACTTATCAAATGAAAAAAACTTAGACCTTTGGTTTTGTTTGAAGCAAATTCCAAAAAGCTCAAAAAAGGGCTTGGGCATTTAGGAGTTAAAACTCATTGCTTGATAATCCAATTTGCATCATTTCATTCATGTGACCCACTGACCCTGAATCAATTTTTATTAAAAAATTTCATCCAAGTTCATTTTTTCTTGGCTCAGTAACATATTGAGATAAAAATCTGGTGGTTACAATTTGAAAAATGTTGTTGAAAATTATCAAAGCTTTGACATTTTGATTTATTATTAGCATGCTCCAAAAGGTGCAATATTGGCCTTGGAAATTCAAGGATTAGCTCCTAGTAATTCTACTCGTGTATGTCACAACATTAATCTACTATAAAATGCAAACTACATAGACATATCACTTACATAGTCTCAATTTTAAGGTAGGCTTCTGTCAAAATCTACCATAGCATATCATTGTAGAATGTCAATCTAAGACTATTCAAAATCTCTTATTTTAGGACACTCCAACATTAATCCTAGAAGGACGTTGATGAATGCCTTTCTTTGTCATTGTAGATACACAGAGCACACCTATTGGTTCAAAAGTTGAATAATTTATTAATTGAGTACCTATCACCATGGCGAAGTTCTTCCACGGTTAAGATATCTTGGATAGTCTTGGATTGGCATTCTATGATGAATTGGATCAATACTTTTTGACCGAATTGGGTCCCTGGTTGGTTTCACAACAATCCACTTTAGACACCGGACAAAAAAAAGGGTTGAAGTTATCATTGCAATCCCTGGTGAGAAGAATTAAGGCCTTTCGATGAAAGAGAAAAAAAAAGTGGACTGGCCTTGACTATGAATTGTGTAAGCTCATCATTCTCTGCATTTTGTGCTCGACCAGTTCCTCAAAAGGATGTGTCTCCATTTCATTGATGTGGCACCATTGTGCAACTTCATCTTCCAGCCCAACTCCACGTACCAATGTTTGGAGAAAATAGCGGGTTGAGCATAGTTCACGTGAGGGGGGCTCTTTTGGGTGCATAGTTACCTGATGGAATTAAAAATTAAAAAAAAAACATTAACAAAAAAGTTGGTTGCAATTGGAAAACATTGGAAAAATACCCAATGAAAAAAATATACTCCCTCAATCCCACTAAAATCTTCCTAATTATGTTGATTTACAGTCTTTGCAAGAAAAATTTGGAAAGCTTATAAATTTGTGGGACTGAGGAAGTATAGAATTTCCACCTGGAGTAAAAAAGAGAGAAAAAGACAAATCCAACACTTGGAAAAAAACGGTTCAATAACAATGTAGGAATTGGAGGAAAAATAGCTTGTAATACTCCAAAAAATATCCCAATTTCAAACGCTGTCTGTCAGAGCCCTATGATCCAATGACAATGATATGGTATATTATGGTATAGTGTTGCAGGAAGTGTATGTGGCAGCATTTTTTTTTTGCTTTAGGACCCATTCAACGCATTTTACCAATTTATGTTTTCTTTATTCTCATACATGACTGACAAGGGGGTTCACTCTCCAGAATTTTCCAGTATAAGTTAAGTGGGGACTGAGCAGTCAGGATTTTCGATCATGACATATCAATGTCAAATTTGAGAAGACTGTTTCATGATTTTGAGGTGGGGGCGGTTGACATATCCGTCCAATCATGGATGCAGTCTCCAAAAGCATTGTTGTCTAACTTACTGTAGAATTCCAGATGGGTGCAGGAAATGGCCAAGGGGACGGAGGGGGCAACTGAAGGAACTAACAACTGAAGAGAGATGGGGGCCCCTAATGGCAATAATGGAGCAGGGGGGGCTAGGGGAGGAAGCATATGGGCCTCATATTTGTCTGCTGCACTGGTTCCACCACACTCACTGGTTCCACCACACTCACTGGTTCCACCACACTCACTGGCTGTGACTCATGCCTCTTTCGGTGGGAATGATTCTCCCATTTTCAAACAAAGTTTATTCAGTTTGGAAAAAAAATGTAAATTTACACCTTAATTTCAATGGAAATGCCGCTTCTTTCGCATATTAGTAAGATGTTTCCTAGGAGCATTGCCACTGTATCAACGGAGCACTGGTGTGCCCTGTGCTGTTGCCACAGACAAAATCAAAGTAGAAGTAATTTTAAAATTTTTTAAAACCAAAAATAACTCAAAATTCAATAACTTTCATCCCATGGGTCGGAACGCCACGAAACCAAACCCGGTCACCCCTCCTCGCCGAGAGCTTTCCGATGGTACCAAGCACTCCACTGGGGGATGCATGGTCCGGGAGATCTCAACGTAACAAACAAAACAAAACAAAACAAACAATCAAACAAACAAACAAACAAACAAACAACTTGATTTAAAGGATAGATTGCCACTGCATCAACGTAACCGGGAATGTGAAAATCTTTTCCTAAATTGATGTTGCAAGAGAGTTTCCATTGTCGAAGGGTTTCTTTTAGAACTATTGCACTGCAATTGAGGCAACACCCCTTGGCAACACCTTGACCAAGTGGCCTTCTACACCATCAACGATATCATGAAAGAGAATGATTCCTCCATTGTCAAAAGGTTGAGTCGTTGCATGAGCTCTAGCGAGGGATGGAAAAGACCTTAAAAAGTGGCATGGACAAAGCCTCATAGTGAACATTGCCCAAGAAATCCAGAAATTCAAAGCCTTTGGTGTTGATGTGGTGAAGCCCAAAAGGTTTGCCTTTCTCCAAGAGCTTCAAGGGTTTCTGTGTGCATCCTCRACTTGGCTTTGTAATTGCACATGCACAGCCTATTCACACAACCATTAGGAGGGGAGAGTGCTAGCATGTGAGCATAGAATTTATGAGCCCATGAGCTTATGAATCAATATTATTGACACCTTCTATCATTATAGGTGTCCATGTTATAGGTGTCTACGTTAAAGGTACCTCTGCTCTAGACTCTTATCGTGTTATAGTGTACTTGCATTATAAGTACATATGTTATAAACACTTTTAAATTGTTGTAGGTACATACCTCCAACTTGGTTCAAGGCTCATAAACTCATGTTGTGTACTTACAAGCTAGCATCAATGTTTTTGGATGAGGCAACCCTCGGCTACTATGCCTCAATCCTATTGTAGGTTTGCAAACCCTAAACCAACCAACAAAGTTGAAGCTCTTATTCATTGGCAAAGTTCTTTCCGTTCCAAACCTTTGAAACTCAACCATAGTCATGATTTTGTTGACCAAAKAATACWAAGGAGCTTGGAGGACACAACAAATATTGTCTTCTTGCCATACGAGAGCCGAAATGTGTCATGCCCACAAAGATAATGTGGGAGGTGCTATTAGCATTGGAGTAGGTTTCTAGGATTTTAAGGATTCATGTGGAACTTGCCATTGCAATGAATCCATAGAGGAAGGGACTAAGCCGATGCTCTAAAAGTGTCATCCCAAAGGCTTGGGCATTTTGTTGTCAAAATAAAGGTTTGTATGACATGAAAAGTTTGTTTAAAAAAAAATGAGAGTTTGGAAATTAAGAACTCTATGTGAGAACATATATTAAAATTTAATTTGAATATTTTTTTGACATAGACTTATAGGTAAATTTGATAAAGATTCACAAGAACTAAAGTATCAATATAATTCTAAAACATGAATGATTGATTAAAATAAAAATCTAAAATGTATTATATAAAATGCGAAATTCTTGTATGATAAGATCCAACTTGCTTGTACAATCCCAACTTCTACCCATAATGAATCAAAATCAGAAATGGTTCAAATTTATTTTTAACAAAAGTTTAAATCATTCCATAGTTAATTTGGCCAAACTTGAAATCCTAAAGAATATGTAACATGGCCAATAAGGTTTTGTTGAAAGGTCTTATAAGGGTTCGATTATAATAAATTATTTATATATAAAAATTCATAAGATGATTATTTAAATCAGTTTCACTTTTCAAACCTTCTTAGCATACTTTCATTTAATTTAAAGGCTTTAAAACGTAAAGTTAAAATAACATTCAAAAGTCATCATTTTAAACTTTCTTTAAATACATTTTGAATTTCCACCATGTAGCAATGTTGAATACATTGAAATAAAAATTCTTTTGTGCATTTCATATCCCACTTCATATTCAAATAGAACAACTCATGAGGAAAAAACTGAACATTTAAAACGCCTACTTCACAAATTTTGTGCAAAATTGGAATAATATTCTAAGAATAATTTTGATGTTGATTTATAGCGTACGGTATTACAAGTTGGATAAAGCAAGTACATTTGAAATTTGTAACTAAAAAACAAAATTATGAACAATTTGTAAAAATATAGTAATATTTAAATCAAACTATCCTTGAATACAATATGAGTTCAATCCTAAAATCTCTAAGATATGATTCATTTGTTTATGCAATTCTACCAATAAAAATTTCATTCTTTGCATGTATCAAAATGCATATAAATTACATTTCACTACTATAAAGACCAATATTGAAGAACAGGGTAGCACTACCACCAAAGATGCTCTTTTAGCCAGGTCTTATTTTCCGACTGTTTTTCTTGACCTTTCAACTGCATGCACTTCCTGGTTGACAGGCCAGGCTACTAACTTAGCTTATGGCTTTTTTCCAGCTTTCAACTGGCACCCCAACAGTCCAATACGGTAGTGCAGTGCAGCGGTGCAGCCATGGCTTTCTCATCTTCGATCCGTACGTGCTCACTGGTTCTCGATATGATTTGTAATCCACACTTGCCACTGCCCGCACTGTTAATTAATTTTCTTATGATCACCACGTACACTAGGTTCTTGAGTTTGGATATTATGAAATCCATTGTGCAGCCCGTCCGTCGTCCGTCTGTCAGTACACCCAGGCTTCGATCATCAGAGAATTGAAGATCGAGATCATGATCATGTTCAAGCCACGCACTCAACTAGCTGCCTAAAGTTACAAACAGACCGAGGGATGCATCCAGTCAATTTAATTCTTCGTCCGCCCGTCCCTCCCAATACAACTGAAATTTTGTAAAGTAAAGTGGTTTGCAACTTCGGTATATGGAGTTCATGCAAGGGTGAATCGGCTAACGGCGAAAGGAAGTATATATCATATCCAGTCAATTGATTTTCTTGGACCTACCGTCCTCCGATCCAACTGATCGAAATTTGTAAAGTGGTGTTGCAACGTCGATGGAGTTCAATTAACGAAGGCTTTAATTAACGTACTGTAGATCTATCGATTGATGCGGTGGCTGCCACAAGCATGCTAGTCTGATCGATGACCCTACGTACGTACCTTCGGAATGCTCCGGCCGGAATGCCATGACTGACTATGCCTTCATTTGAAATCGAGTGAGCGAGTGAGTACCTAACTAGCGACGGGAGAACTTTCGAAGTCAAATAATGAGAGCTAGCTGATTGGTGGTCCCTGGCCTGCCCAACCTTTGAACTTTCCGTGGGTTCCTCATGAGTGCAGGGATGCAGGGCCCTTACAGTTTCTGCAGAGCTAGCTAGCAATTGTATTGTACAGTACAGTAGCTGATTTCCAGGTGTTTTTTTCGCCATCGCCATGGCTTTTCCCCCGGCTTTTTCTAGCTCCTCGATCTTCCCGAAGCGCGAAGGATCACTCAGGCACTCAGGCGCTCGGGGGTCCAGAATAAGCAACTGCAGCAGCRACACTGAAGCAGATCATGTGTGCTCCAATTTGTAATTAAGTTGGAGATAAAGGCTTACAACTGGACATACATCACCTGATGCAGCTAGACACGTACTGGGATTCCATGCCATGCCATGTTCAGCYGATTCTGCCTACTAAGGTACGAGTCCGTATGATTTTAGATTCTGTGGCATGCTGTGATCTGTTGAGGAGGGAGTTGTCTGCAGCTAGCAGTGGTCGAGTCAGGCTATTTTCGTTTGATTCCCATTGATTGAACGGTTAYATATTTCAAGTATCAAGTCCAGTTATTTTTTCTATTTTTTTACTCCGATTAGAAAGTTTTTAAACTTTTTCACTTGGTTTTGTCATGTAGCAATTGATTTTTTCCCCAATTCCATTCGTGCAGGTAGCTACTTATGCATTGAACATTGACTTTGAACTAGGTGTTGGTTTTTCCCAAACATTGGCATGTGACATGGTTAACTTATATTGTCAACAAAGCATCCTCAATCCCACCAATGTTTTTGGCCTTCAAATTGATTTCTAATGTTTGATTGGTATGTAATGTAAAACTTAAAATTACTAATCTTTTGTCCAAAAGCACATTCGAAAGTACTTTGAATAGACAAGAGAACACTCAAATTTTGACACTAGACCATCAAAAATAAACCCCTTCAAAAGCAAAGTAGAAGACTATAGAGGCCCCCCTTTAAAAAAGCAAGGTAGCAAAGATTATAGAGGCCCAAACAAATTAAATCTAAGAGAGGAAGACCATGCAAATGACATTGCAAAATTGACACTAGATTCTCTTAGATTTTCATGTTGTAATTGCATACATATACAATCATCAACATGATTGTATATTTTGGTGACGCTTCTTAGTCCAAATATATGTCTCAGACATATATTGAGGCAGTGATATTATGGTTGTACATACTTAACATCGGTTTCTTTGGATTTGTTGGAAGGATTTGTTGGATGTGACATTACAGAGGTTCTCGTGGACTCACCTACACCCGCTGATACCCTCCAGAATGTAGAATTACGCAATACACCGGCCTGCTCACATTCCAGAACATGAGAAACCCCGATTTAGCCCCTGCACATATTCTGATACCCTGGGATACCCTCCTGCCGTTACCTCGGTACTTGCAGATACCCTGCGTCCTGACGTCGTCTTCCTCGTCTTCACCCCCATCCTCGTCCTGCATGGCAGGCAGGTAGGGCTAGGCTCAGAAAAACATTTCCAAGCGCAGCAGCGATTAGGCTTACGCCCGGAAGGAAGTCATGGCTATGAGCATCGAAGGTACAACCCTTTTCCAATAATTCTCTCACTATTTCTTTAATCTCTTTTCCCGGCCATCGCTGTCGGTGCTACCTTGACTTGTCGTCGTCGTTAGGTGTCTAGCCTGCCGTTTCTCGAATTTCGTTTCCGGGAATTGCGATCGATTTTGTAGCTATGGCGATGAAACTGGAAGGTATGGGCCTTTTCTGATATGCGGATCTGTTTTTGGTTTGTGTCGTGGTGGAGGCGAGGGTTTCGTGGTTACGTCGTTGTAATATGTGGACGGTGGCGTTAATTCGGTTTGATTGTTGATTGTGATATTTAATTGACGATTCTAGGTGTGATTCTATAAAGAATTTGAAATTTGGTAGAGCATCGTGTCGTGTCGTCGCAGTCAGGGGTTCTGGGATTTCGTAATAGAGTGCGCAATAGTCTTGTAATGAATTGAAATTTCTACTCTCAGAAGTGTTTCATTGAGGCTCGGCTTTCAAGGGTCCGCAGCTGGCATGGTATTATGAGGGGATTAGAGATCTGGTCGAGGGAAAGTATTTCAGGTCTTAGAATTGTGAGGTGGAGCTTATGGTCGATTTTAGGGTTAGAAGTACAGGGCTGCGGAGTACTGCAGATCTCGTCACRCTGATAATGATCTGTGTTTAATTTGGTTGTTGAAGTGCTGTTTGATATCCGAACTTGAGAATTCATCCTGTTCTTCTCTTCTGTGACACGTATTGGAAGTAGTTCAGATTCTGTTTTCGTGATCGGAAGTGGAGACAAACTCTAATCTGCCCTGAATTTTCGTGAACGTGTCAACGTCTGTCTGTGAATTGCTACTACACACTGCCTTGAATTTGAACTTCGGGAAAAGGTTGGTGGTTTTGGATTCATACTAACGCTGCGGAGCTGATATTGCTTTGCAATGGTTTTCCCTGATGATATCTGTCGTATTCATCCTGCAGTACTGGCGGGTTTAGCATTCTTGTTCTCAGTTGGTTTCCTGCTTCAGATTCTGGTAATGTTCCTTGATTCCAGTCTTGATATTCATGAGAATAGATAGGAGGTATACTTACATGGGAATTTGCATGTTTTCTCTTGACTCGCGCAGACTGTCTACTTTACCATCGTACACATTTTACCTGGTGTATTTGGATGCATGTTTCAGTTTATCAATCTGAGACTAAGGATATATCTGTCGGTTCTTTCAGGGATGTGCTTTGTACAATAATTGGTGGCCGATGCTCACTGGTAAGAAGCACTTCCAACTCTTTTGGGGGTTCTGACGCTTGCCCCCTGGGTGTCCAAGCTAATAATGAAAAGTCCACTTTGAAAGCTTGTAGTGATCATAGTAACTGCCAAGCATATTTTTATTGTTTAGAAATGTAGGGTATGAATTGTTCTTTCTATTGGTACATCTTCTCACCTTCCTTAAAATGATTTAAGTCAACTCCTGAAGGTATGGAAGCGGACACTGTTGACCATTTGGGCCTTTAGGGTTAACCAATACTTTCTAAGTAAACATATACCTTTGCAAGTTTCCATGATATATTGGTTCACTACATGTATGTGCGCTGAGATGCGAATGTTCAGTTGATTAAATGAATGCTTGGTCGTATCTGTTTTTCCAGGCCTAATGTATATAATGCTGCCGATGCCGTGCTTGTTTTGCAAGCCAGTTTGGACCTTCTATTATTTGGCAAAGAGGATTTCTTGAGCCCAACCACACCTTCATTAAACAACGAGCGGYGCCGAGGGCACTGACTGTCCTGCACAGTGCCACTCCCAGGTGCCATCCTTGGTAGCAGTGAAGTATTTCGGACTCCACACTGTGCCACTATCCAGTCTCTGCTTCTCTAGWGCACGCTGYGTCTCCTCCACTTTCCGTTTCGCTTCTCGTGCAGCCTCCCAGTCTCCATTCAACATGCTCGTAGTSACTTCGGACCACACATTGACAGATTCGAAAGGTGATATGGCCTGCAAACACATAACAAAAAAAAAAACTCTCAATAAGAACCCCTCATGAAGAACCAACCTTCTTGAGGAACTGCCTCAAAACCCTAAATCCTAAGTCCAGGTTCATTTTGGGCACAATCTTGATCACTTTYAAGTGGGAGGTATCAAWAACTACAAGAAGAAAAGCGSTTTTCACTTATTTRAGTACCAAGCTCWCTCYAGARTATGTCACACTTTGAGTATGTTTTCACAAGGGTGTGAGTTCTCACAACTTATGAAAAATGTTATGTGACAGCTAGATGTGCAACTGAGTTTGGCGAGCGGCTATTCTTTTGCAAAACGTTGGGCAATTTGAGTTTTGGCGATTACCTCTCGAKWTKCAACTTTTGGTCCATATATGTCGACTATGGCAGCTTGGGCGTCATACAGTGTCGACGTGATCCCTGTAGATTTGTCTTTCAAGCTAACAACCCTGGAAAAAGAAAGAATAAGGGGCGTCAGCACTGACTTTTCAACAACATATTCTCTCCGCTTGCACCCTTTATTTTGAGACTCCGAGTAAGCATTGCACTTTGACATGACTTCCCCAAAATAGGCCGGTCTTATAAACTTCATTTAGTATTCTTTTTACTTCTATATACTTCCTAGTTGATTTTCTGCTTTTAATGTGATGAATCCACATGATGAACTCAAATTCTTGGGTGCAACAATGRGCCTCTAAAGAATGAGATGAGAAAGAGGGGGAACTAGAAATCGGAAACCCTAACCAAGAGCAAGAGATTTAAGAACCTCAGAATCCAACAGTGCCCAATTTAAAAGGGAAGAAAGAAACCCCGATTCAAAGAAGAGTATTCTTAGAGTCGAACACCCCAAACAGGGAATGTCAGAGTTCAAGACTTGTACTCTGAGAATGGAGATGACTACAATGGGAACTATTACTTCGAGGCAAGACTCCAGGGCTCAAAATCTCAACAAGCCGGATTTGAAACAAATGACTGAATCACGCAGCTAAAACCGTGAACTCTAGYAACCCTAAGAATCACAAGAGAAGTACGTCAAGCCATGGGTCGTTTCTTTGCGCAACCCTAAACCTTGAAGCAAGGAAGAAAACTAGAACCACTTACCCATCCCAGTTGCCACTGAGCTCATACAGAACCTCCCCAGAAGATTTCTGAAAAACCTTGCCCGAGATTTTGTTGGAAGAACCTCGCATGCCAAAGAAGGACTTCGGCTTGAAATGCACCACGGCCTCCAGACCTGTCTCCTTGCACTTCACRGTGGTCGCCCCCACCCACGCACTCCCAGCGTTTGGAATGAAGCGAATTTGTAAATTAGGGGAAGTGAATTCGTACGTCTCTTGGTGTCGTCGCAGCTTCAGTCGCCGTTGCCCTACAATTGTGGCCTCTACATATCCACCTGTACAGCCACATCCCAACGTAACCCTAATTAGAAAATGAGCTCTTCCAGACTAGTTCGAGGGAGATGGAAGGGGAAACCCAACCTACTCTAGGGTTTCTTTCCACTGAGCACAACGCTTTGAAGACCCTCGTCCCAATTTCTGGGTGCTCTTTGAAGATCCCCACAAATCGCAAGCCCCATGTAGCGGATTGGTTAAAGTGAGAAAAGCTTGGCCATGCAAGCCGTCCCACTCAGAGTCTATTAAAAAGGTTAAGTAGGAGGGATCTCCCAGAAATTGATTGCATTGAACCTTGATATTATGAATAAACTGAGRTCCTCTACAATTTGAATAGGACTTCGTCACCTTCAACACCCAATAGAAAGCAACCTAATTGCTATCACACACCCTGTAGAAATCCGGGTCTTCTATACGTCATGGATTACACACAAGAACGGAAAAGCTTACCATAAAATCGAGGCACAGGCTGATGCCACCATAGCATCTCCACCCCCTTTGATTCGTTAGTAGCGTACAACGCTGACACGGGTGGATGATGCGAAACCTGCACTTGACCATCCCCAAATCTCGGTCAGAATTTTCTAAAAAACACATATAGCAATTTGCATTCAGAAGTAACAGCAAGAATATGAAGAAATGGAAAGCTGCCAGAGTACACGAAATTACATTCCGCAACAGGAGGCGACTGCAAAACTCAATTTGAGGGTTGCGAGAATCTGGGGCTCAGAATCGCACACAAYGGGACGAAAGAAGTGACTCTCACACTGGAGTTTGTGCACTCCGACGCCCCCAAAGACAATTCACAGAGAGAATTGCAAAGAAGGGATTGAAAGTTACCTGTTCACAAATCACATCGAGCTCCCCCGCAGAGAMATGATGAATCTCCCCAAGAACAGGGTTATACGGCGCTTTCAGAAACGGCGCCGGCCTCATAGTAGAGATATGAAACCTCAAAACAGCCAACAACCTCTCCACAGGACTCCCCCCATCGGCACACATTCCCAAATAATCTTCCGCACAGCAATACACCGCCTCGCCATACACCTGCAACTGCGACTTGGGCAGATTGAACTGCGGCGGCAACTGCACCTTGGTGACATCCGAGCCTAGTCTAAAGCCTTTCAGAAGCTCCAGAATCGAGGACACAATGCCTGTGCTCGCGCCCTTCTTCTTCACGTCTTGTTTGCTGGATTTCCTCTCTAACCTAATGGGGTCTGTCAACACAAGGCTCCTGCTCTTGTCAATGGAGTCTCGTCTACTTAATTTCTTGGGGTCACTGGAGTCTTTTCTCATTAAGCACTTCCAATTACAGAAATCTTGGGAGCAATCTTTGGTTTCCTCTGGGAAGGAATCGTTGGCAGTGGTGTAGCCATCGCCCTCGTCGTCGTCCTCGTCGTCACGAATCGGGAGCACAGACGCTGGGTTTTGGCCCGCATTGCCAAAGCCTAAAAGACTCATTGCTRTGAGTTCSTMACGCACCAACTTCACAATAGAAAAAAGGGAACTAACGTAACTGGTCTTGGTTCTKCAAGAAGCTTCAAGATCGATTGCGTGTCGTAAATTCTAAGCATCCACCGATTGCAAATCACTCAAMCCTACGCCAGGAAATCGAATTCCGAGAGCAAAGATTGCTTGTTCCCGATCAGAATGCAAAGGATGCCGGCCACTGCAAACAAACTAATCCAGACTCAAGCTTCGGTTGCTGCTAGTTTGTTTGACTTCGACAACCTTTGACCCAAATTCCCTGCACATGACAAACAAAGCAACAGAGCTTCTCAAAAAAAAAAACTCTCGAGGCGCACAAAGCATCACCGAACAAGCAAACCTCGATCTCGACAGCAAAGGAATCCTCCACTGTACTCCAAATGGACCCCGAAAGTTCAATATTTATGTCACAGAAATCAACACCGACACGCGTAACCTCATTTCCGAAGAATTCAAGCAAGTCCAATTCCCCAACCAAGGAAACCACCCAGAAGAAAGTGACCCAAAGTCGGCACTACAGTACTGGAATTCAATYACTCATGGATCCCTCGATGACACCGATGCCCAAGCGTGACAAACGATGATTCCCGACGAAAGAACCTTTCCAAAGCTGAAAGTGACGGAGGTGCCATCTTTGGGGAGGAATTCGGCTTACCCTTGCTTGATTGGTGCAAACAAGTGAGCACTTTCCTCTTCATTGTTCATTGCTCGCTTGTCTGCACCAATCAAACCAATAGGCCACTGTTTTCTGGATTTTTTTAAACAAATGAAACTCAAATCAAGTGCTACTTTTATTTTTTTATTTTATTTTTAAAGATGGACTACACCTTGACATTTCAAGGCTAGTTGATTTGGCAAAGTGAGCTTTTTAGAGACATGCGGGAAAGATAATTCACATTGCGGGAATACAAAAGGGCACAACTGACAACCTGTCAAATTTAGGAAACAATTGGCTAACAATGCTCCTTCCAAAGGACCCCAAACCCACATTAGCTTGAATTTGATAATGGGAGAGAATTGTACTTTATTTTTATCTCAAAATAGCATTAAAAAACACTAATTTTTTACCTTGATCCAAAACATTTTGTCAAACATGAAGATCATTTTGGGATAGAAGGAGTAATTAAGAGGGTGCCTCACATTTTGGGAAACAACTGACCCAATTTGTCCTCCCTCTAAATTAGGCTGTTTAGAAGGTTGGAGGTCCGTAAAGTGCCCATCTAAGAGCTAAAATAGAATTTTGGGGAAGTGAAACTTCTTGCAATGAATTTTTCTTGAGATTAATAAAACACCTGGAAGTGTCATCTAATCCAAGTTGTTTCATATTTATTTAGATCTTTGCGGAATTAGTTATGAATTTTTGAAGTTGACATGGCATGTGGGCATGTGGCTCTAAAACCGCCTACCTCCTTAAATGTGCACTGATTGTACATTCCTGTAAAGATGATAAAAAAAACATGTGCAAATAGTGTACATTTGAGGAGGTGGGCAATTTTAGAGCTCAAGCAGGTTTTGGGCCTTCTACCTTGCTATAAAAATAATTTAGAAAATTACTTTTATTTTATTTCGATTGTGGCAATGGTACAAGGCACAGTCGTCCATACCTTAAAGTTAGGTTATCTGAATGGTTTGGTTTGGTTTTCTAGATTCAAAATTCAAGCTATTACCTAGTTAAGGGCTTAAGAAACAATAACTTATGAATACAATCTATACCTTGMGTTAGATTGTTTGTTTGTTTAGTTTCTTTTYTTACGTTGAGATCTCCTTGACYGTGCATGCCACGATGGTGTTCTTAGTACTATTGGAAAGCCCTCAACAAGGAGGGGTGCATAGACTTTGTTTTGTGACATTTGGACCTAYGGTGTGAAAGTTATTGAATTTTGAAGTTCTTAAGGATTAAAAAAATTAGTAAATTACTTTTACTTTTATTCAAAGAGATTAGGGACACTTTACACTACAACACAAGGTTTCTACTCTTAGATTGGATTATTATTGATTATTGGTTATTGAAATCTAAACTTTGTTACTACAATGGTGAGTCTTTGCGTTCAATGAACCTACTTTCCTTCAATGACCAATGCCACCTTTTTATTCCATTTATACCCTTCATATTTCTTATTTGATAATGTAAGCATGTGCTATAATTGTTTTTCCAAGGCCCTTTTTGACTCTTTTTTCATGTTTTTATCTTATGCTTAAAAACTTTGTCACATGGATGARGTTTAGTGGAAAATTTTAGATGGATGGATGAAACTGGATGGATAAATGTGGAGATAGAAGGCCAAAATTCAAAAAAATGGTATAGGCTTGGCCCTCGCCTTTGTCTTTGGAAACTACGGCCCTAGTATGCAACCACTTCGTATYGACAAATTTGCAAATGTGAAGGGCCCGCGAGTTGGCTCGGTATAGGAATAATCATTATTGTCATACCTTTTCAAACATTGGTATGTGGGTCAATCAATGTAACCTTCCCTTGTTTGCACAAAAAGTCTTTTTTTGATGTAGAACATTATTTTTCCTTTCTTTCTTTTTACAATGTGAAAGTCCATTTGACGTTTGAATTGATGGCTTTGCATTGGATCAATTTATTCTAATAAATCCCTGGCACTATGCAAGCCTCATTGAATGCCCTCCAATCTAGCGATACAATGAGCGTCCTCATTCATCTCCAAAATTGATGACTCGAGAAAAATCATTATAAAGTGCTATTTGTAAGCATAATTTGGAATTGATATACAAATATATGTTGTAGATTGAGATTTGTAGATTCCATCCATAGGATTAGATTCACCAATGCTATCACCAATATTTTTTTATAAATTTTGAAAGAAAAATTTCAAAATTCCTTTAAAATTCAATAACAAGCAAAATATTATCATTTTTGGAGTAATTGTTTTTGGAATGGACTTGAAATGAGGTTCTTTTGACATGGTGATTTTTTGAAATTCTTGGGTTCTTAAAATCTATGACCTCATTTTGCAATTATCATTATTTTTGAAAAAATTCTATGGAAGCCTATCCACTTAGTTAGAAATGGATTCACCTTGTATCTCAAATCATCCATTAGAAAAGTATGAACCAAGATCTAACAAATCTTATTATGCTTTGATTTTATTAATAATCCATATATTGATCAATCATCAAGTATTTATTTCAGCGCCTCTTGTAGGTGAGGGTGATTGCAAGAAAGACCAAATGAAAAGCGTAGCGTTTCCCGCAGTACTCACAGTACTCAAATTTTTTTTCGGGAGTACTTAAAAATTAGAAATTTTTTTTTGAAATTTATTGAAAAATATTTTTTGTGTTCACACCTTTAAGGAGAAGATACCTTGTGAAGGAAATGCAAAGGATTTTGTTTTAAGTAGGGTTTAGGGTTTAGGGCCAAATTTCATGAAAAAAGACACTTTGATGTTTTAATTTGTAGAAAATAGGAAAAAAAATTTCAAAAAAACAAAAAATTGGACATTTTGGGAAACTTTATTCTAAGGATATTTCACCAAAAAATCATCTTGAAACCATTTTCAATGTTCATAACTGCGCGCACAAGAGAGCCCAGTTTGCTTGAATATAGAGGACATGAAATAATGTTTTTGAAAATTTTGTATGGTAGGAACATGCCTCCCTAGTGTAGGTATAGACCTTAAAATTTCAGCTCCATATCATTAATTTTGGGGTGTCCCCAGTACTAAAAACCCCTAAATCGCAAAGTGTGACAAATTAACTAAAATGAAATTTAAATATAAAAGGATTTTTGGAAATTTCTGAAAAATAAAATTATAATAAATGTCTAGTTTTTGATCTTCAAAAAAACATTCAAGTACATTGGCTTCAATGTGCAAAAGTTATGGCCGATAACAACTTKAATTTGTGAAATGTGACACAAAATAGTACCGGTCTTTCTTGCAATCGCCCGTGAACAATTTGAAGGAGAGGGTCACAACAAGAGCACACTAAGGTAACTACACCTAAAATGGAGCACTTCTTGAAACCTACCCCTRTTTTTGAAGGAAAAATGGAAATTAGAGGGAGGATATCCAAAATGGTGTGCATTTCAAGAACAAATGTAACATGGTGGAACTAAGGGCCATTTTGAATAATGTGCAACTCTATTTATAGTATTGTGGAGGTGGCAACTTTACCAGTGGTTGATTTTGGGTACACTTCGAGTTGTTTTAATGTCTTCTCTATGACATGTTTCAATACTAACTAGTGTGATTTCCTCATCAAGAAAGGATGTGCATCAAATGGATTTTGGCATCACCTGCATGACACTTTTAACACCCTAGGCCTTTCCATCTTTGAAAATTTGCAACTAATTCAATATGTGCCCAAAAATTGTGGAACCTCTTACATTTTGATCATAGTCCTTCACTATTGTGTAAAAAATGTTGTTTCAGCATTTTCTAAAGCACATTAGTCATGCCCTAGAACTTATTTGTGCAATTTTAGGTGTAGTTACCATACTACATACTCATATGAACTCAACAGAGACCATTCACAGATTCAGCACTTGATTCCAAAATAATCTCTGTAAGTCTCTACCTGAAGGTGCTCTTCGATTTTGTAGTAACCAAAAATTCTTGCACACAAAGTCAACAATCAAGGGGGAGTCAAACCGAGCTAAGGCAAAAGTACAACTTTTATAGTTTTATTGTGTAGAAATCAAATACAATGAAAATTGGTATTTAGTAAGCATGTCAATAAAATACATATCAAACATCACTTACTAGATACCAATTCAACCATGACAGAACTTAATTGCTCACTCGTCCACAGGAYGGTGAATTTGTGGATGCATTTGAAAGGCCCTGCCATCAATAAAAAGTAATTCATATGGTTGCTTCCTACACACTGCTACCATGCCTGTTACTTTAATTGAATGAGGGCACATTCCATGCCACATAAACTAGATAGTGCATAATTTAATTTTCATCTATGAAAACCCATGTACGGAGATTGCAACAATGGGGATACAGAAATCCAAATCAGATGCAAGAATTAATACAAATCTGGAAACCAACTTGGAAGCGGTTCCAGATCTACAATTGGGTAACAGCACCKGCAGGGCACTGATACACTGGTGATGTACACAATTAATACAATTTACAGCGGCTAGCGCACAACTTCAAGGGCTGAATATTAACTTATGACAAGATTTCTGATGAGCCCTAATTGTGTGTGGAATTTTTGTGTCTGTTGTTTTACAAACCCGCTTTCAGAATTAAATGGGTCAAACTTGGGAGTTGATGCAGGCAATGGTGGTTTGGCCTCTATTGTAATATCTGCAGATGAAGAAGAGCCGAGGTTAGTGAGAAACTCATGAAGCAGAATGTCAAAACGTAGGCACAGTGAGTGTCAAAATATTAGTGCGTTGTCAAAATTTGAACACAATAATTATATGGGTAGACGCCAATGAAAGGAGGATTTTTTTTTTCTTTTTTTTTTTTTTTTCCAGTCACCTGGGGTGTGTAGGGCTCGGGTGATGTGCTAGCACTGATGACTTGGTTGAGTGCCATAGCTATGGAATGTGTGGATTGAGTAGAAAAGAAYGGCAACTGCATCTGGCACCATGAAAAAAACCAACACTTTAATTTGAGTGTCTTCACCGCTGTCAGGTTCACACGGACAAGAGCGGCCCAGTCTCAGTGGCCTTATCCTGTGTAAAGAGGCAACCTGGAAATTGCAACATTTGTCTCACATGTTTTGGGTTTTACATTTGTTTTGCTCACAGCAAGAGCAAGCGGTGCATCATGCTCATGAAAAAGCACTGCATGAGAGTCAGCTTATTGTGGCAAATTAAAAATATACTGCCGTGATTTCCGAGTATTTTTATGCTGCAGATATCGTTGTTAATTATCATGGTGGCTTACCCAAACATAATTTGGGATTGTCCGGACTGGTAGAACAACTTTACTCTATCCATGCTCGCTGATGAAAACACCCTGGAACTAGTACTGAAAAAAACAGAACTTGCTTTGAACACAGAGTTTGTAGGACTGGTGGATATCGTACCTTGGCAGCAAATATATCATTCCTTTGACCATTGTTTCCAGTCCTTATGTTGGCGTGCTGGATATCCAGCCTTAATCGACGTAGGGCCACCACTATGTCACCGAAGAGCCCTGGCCTATCCTTGGCTGTCAGCTTCACCATCAAGTGTTGATTCTCCATCGTCCTTACCTGAGAATAGCAACAAATCAACTAYTAAATTAACAAATTAARTAATTCWGCCATTTTCATCGAAATGGCAAAATTTCAAGAACTGGTACTCCAGGCAAAACTGGAACTTTTCTAGACACCATTCTGGAATCTCAGATTTCTCTGMKGCYTGCCAGTRCTRGTTTYTAMGGGAGTTTTTAGAGCACTTAAGTGYACTTGAATGTCACCATTTTGGCTCTCTAAAACAGACCTCTTGAAACCAATACGATCAAACCTTAGTTTCCAAATGCTTTAGTCACAGCACACTATGGCTCAAATTACTTTTTGTGTCTCATTTTCCATTCGAACTTCTAATAAATATTTCATATACTTAGTTACTAATTATAAGAGCGTGGACATTTCTAGCTCCCGTCAAACAATCCCCTCAAGTATACGTGATTGAACCTTTTTTATGGTCGTCAAAAATTGTTTACCCACCTCAATGTKTGGACCACTGTCAACTGTCAAATGTGGGCTGATTTCAACGCCTGCCGTCTCAAGTTGCAGATCCTTCARRCGGACAGGGCTGAGCAAGCCTTCGCCATGTGGCCGGCACCTGGATGAAGTCGTCGGTGACGCTTCCGTGCTCTTGTTTGCTTCGAATCCCGAGTCTGGAATTCTTGTGCTGTTAAGAGTCGAATCAGCTTCATTGAAATTCAGCCGCCTGCGYAAGTCCTTCAGATACCTGATGGTGTCATCCAGAATCTGTGCCTTGTAGTCCTTCAGGAGCAAGACACCCAAAAACTGTCAGAAAAAGAATGAATCCCCAGCTAAAAGGTTTACAGCAGCCAAAGTTAATTAGCGAACCAAAGCATGATTTTCACTGGTGCAAATAATGTAGTCGTGCTCGATCATGGCCAAGTAAGGAAATATATTATTACCTTGGAGGTGGAAGAATCGGTTTGCAGAAGTGCCAGAAATCTCTCCCTCAGTTGGTTTTTCTCTTTCTGTTCCACCCTCGCGGTTGCCAAAATGGCTGCTTGCACMGCATCTTCCGAAACACCACAGCCTTGAAACTCTACACCTTTGGCTTTTTTCCACAGCCTATCCCCTCCCATGAAGTCTCTGCCTACGGACACAGCCTGCGACATGGACGCATTGCAACCATTCCTCTGCATAATCAAATCAAAGTTCGCTGCCAGTAATTCGTTCTCATGCTCAACACGACTGGCAGGACCAGGAGAAGTGCTGCTGCTAGACCATGAGTTGTTCCCTGACGCTGCACTGCGTTGCACTTGCATCTCTCCTAAAACAGCCAACCCGGGTATAGTTTTGCGTCTCTGCTTAATGTTGCCCTGCTCTGTTTCACCGTGGTCACCTSGGAAGCTCTCAGTACTCAGCACCAATCTGTTACTTCTTCCCGGCGACGGGATACTCTTCAACTTCACGTCAATGCTTGCATCCCCCAGTGGAGGCAACGAACTCTGCCGACTCAAACCAGGACCCGAGTTCGACACTGGTTCTCCTCGTGGTGAGTGACGAGCTCCAAAGTCCGAGTAGCTCTTGAATTCACCGACACGGTTGCTGCGCAAGCTGGTCAAATTCAAGGGCGTTCGGGGAGCCGGACTTTGAGCACAKGGGGAGTGATGGAACTTACTAGACGGAGATCTGAGGTTGCTGCGAGCCTCGGAAGAGGAAGAAGAGGCTGACAAAGAAGGCCCTTTCAACTGCTGCATTAAAAGAGCCGGGGTTTTGCCTCGCCAGAAACTGGAGCCTCTCTCACCTTCACCACCAGGACTGGAGCTGATGCCCGAATTCGCTACAAATTGGTCTTGCAGCATCTCGTCCAAGGTGATGCCTTCAAAACTTTGAGGTGGAGGTCCGTGGTCGGGTTGAGCGAAGCCATAGGAAGCTAGCATGGGATACTCCTTTTCACTCAGGAGAGGCCTGTCAATGGCAAGCTGGAGGTTGCTTAACACGGAGGGGACTTGTAAGCCTGGTTCTCCGGGAGGGGAGTAGCAACCAGTTGCAGTCTCCAGATTTGGAGTGCTCTCCATAGCCGACGGAAGCTCTATGGAGAGTGATGGCGAGGAAGGTGACCCGAAGAGATTCGGCGCTAATGTTGTTACTGGAGAGGACGGGTCTGCAGCAGCGAATGTGGTGGATTCGGTGAAGGTGTTGTAATCGAGGGCGTAGCTRGGGTCGTCGTCTGGCATGGTGACGAAGTTGTAGGCGAATTCATGACCGAAATTGTCCCGGACGTACTGAATCAGACACTGGTCCTCTGCCATTGCTATCGTTGGATCAAGCTCCCAAGCGTGACGAAGTCCGTGAGAATTGCTGCCTGCATGCCTTCATTCAGAACGGAGGCTCAATCAGCTCGGTATGAAATAGAATCGAAGTCGAATATCGAATTTCAAAAGAAAACGCGAAGTGGAAGCCAGCTAGTATCAGTCTTTCCGAGATTTTCCTCATAATCAACAGAGTTTTTTTATTCGCAATACTAAGGAGACTAAGGATCATCGACTTTCTGATTCCTGATGCTATCCCAAACACGAAGAGAATTGAAATCAATTGGTCAACGACTAGCATACAGAAGGCTAAGCACTCTCATGAAGCTCAGAGCACTCATGAAAGAAATGGTGATAAATCTTCGTTACCACTTGCAAATTGCAACTTGTTGTCCCCCGATTGCTAGCTAGTCTTTATCTACGATCGATTAGACTGAACTATCCAATTTAAGACGATTCTAAAGCTCATTATATTGTAAGCCCTCATAGATTCAAGGTTTCGGTAGCTAGACAGTGTTAACCTCCTTCAAATACAGGTTCWGCTGGTCAACCTGTGAAACAAACAAAGCCCACTATAGACTTCGGGAACGTAACCTTAGCAAAATTTTCGAGAAGCCTCGGCAAGATATTGAGTACATATATATTTAAGCAACGAACCTGGAATAATTAATGTGTGYAACTCTTCGATAATCGAAGAGCTCCGAAACATTTTCAAAGACATTGCCAGCACGAAACAGCCAGCAACCTTACTCAGTACGTGAGAACTCGAGTACGTTCAGATCTTAAGCTCGTCACTTCGGAGAGTCACTCACTCCGATACTTCTGGTCCAATCAATTCAAAAGCCACCGCTGATCTCTTAGACTCTCGTCAAAACAGACAGATAGACTGCTTAAGTTGACTCGTAGACAACACTTGGCTATGATTGTGATGTTCAAACCCGCCTGCGCTGCGCTGCTGATGGCCGCAGAGAGCTAGAACTAACTTAGTTGTTCAAAGTCGATCAGAGACAGAGATCGACCAAGTAAAGTAAAGGATGAGTGGTCGAGCGCACGCATGAGCAACTGGTTTGACTAGATACTTACGTTACTTGACTGACCACTCACGTTGTACTGAAACAGCAAGCAAGAAACGGGTACTAAACTAAGTTAAGATGCGGATCGAAGTGGGGGCTGGTAGTAGTTCTGGTCGCTCCTTCTCCTGCCTGAGTTCGCATATAGCCGTTCACGTGTGTGTCAGATTTAAATTAAAGAGCCTGGGTGACGTACAGTAGCTACGCGGCCTTGGCGAGCGAGCGCCGCTTTTAGGACAACCCCATCTGCGGGATTCCTGCACCCCTGCTTGACATCATCATGCCATTCAAGGTCAACTGGCTAGCAGTCTAGCGCTTCCTCTCGAGCTACCAATCTAGCTAGCTCGTTGCCGAGCTAGCCAGCATCCCATATACATGCCTAGATTCACTCAGGTGTCAACGTTTCAACATGGAGCTACAGGACGGAGGGACGGAGAGATGGAGGGAGTTCGTGTCCAACTGGGGAAAAGCATCCGATCCGGCAGAACCGGCTTGCCTATTGCAAGTGAGTTCTAGATTGGCCTAAAGTGAGCACCATTTGCATTTTGCAATGAATTTTTGAATAATGAAAAATGATTTTGGTGGATTTTTTTATGAATAGACATTCACATAAAGTTGTTTCAAATGGCCAATTTTTATTTTATTTTTGAAAATTTTATCCTATTTTTTACTAATTAAAATATCAAAGTATGTATTTTCTTGAGACTTGGCACTTAGTTTTCAAGTTCTCCTACTTAGAGAATTTTCCTACATTTTTCCTTCCTAAGGTATGTTCTTAAAAGTATATACATTAGTCATATTTTTTTTTAAAATTTAAAATTAATTTTTTAATTTTAAAGTACTCCCGAAAAAATCAGCCAAATGCAACAAAATCGAGAGGTGTTTCTTGCAATCACCCTCATGTGAAAAAATTACCAAAGTTTTTGCAGTCCCCATCATTTTTATCAATACACCTCTGAAAATATTTGCTTTGTGTTGCACTACACCAAATCATGTCTTGAATTGCTTAAGTGATTAGTTATGGGTGGTTCGATCGACCTTATGTCACATTTTTTGGCTTGTAGAATATTGCCAATTCAACAAAATTGATGTTAGCAGGAGATTCTTACCTTGAATGCAAAACAATTCCATTAGAAAGTGAATACTTCAGGCTACTTGGGGATTTAGGTATTGTGAGTTATAACTATTGTAGGAAAATATTCAAAATATATATTATGACCATGGTTAGGTGAGTAGTATGTTCATTGTGAATTTTTGCATATTAATTTATGATTGGGCTTTGGATAGTGCAATTAAAAAATTCATTAGTCAACAAATGTAGTTAAGTTCAATCTTTGTAGTTTTTTTATATTTGTCTATGTGAAAAATTGAATTAAGTTAGGAAATTTTAGTCTTCTATAAAGACAAGGTAGCTGTTCAACCTACAATGAAATCATCTGAGTCATCTACTATATTTGTTCTTCCAAATATTCSTAATGCAGAAAAAGCCGAAAGCAAGCTTTAGAAATTAGAAGTGATGCTAGGAGAGTGAATTCAGTCCTAAGGTGCAACTAAAATTCAATCTAATTAAGACCTGGCCTTACTAATATGATTGCTCTTTGTACTAAGTGCAAAGTAACCTAAATTAAAAGTAAATAAGTTACACCAGTTAGCAGTAAGTGGAGTAGCCTGTTTTTAGACTGATGGATCAAGACTAGAAGAATTTAGAGGTAGTTTCAAATTTTTTAACTGTAAGTTTTTCACCCAAAATATAAGATGCTAAGTAGGGTTTTAGCCAGGTTGAGTGCGAGACTACTAGTCAGATTCTGATGTTGATTTCGAAAGAAAAGACCTAATTCAACGGATGAAACCAGTCTGTGATAGACCGTAGGAAAACTGGAAAAGCCACCATCTCTTAACAGTGGAACGGAGGGACAATTTCCTGTGGAGTTTCAAAACCTCCCTCAAAGCTGCTACACAACAACAAGAAAAAACAAACGGAGCTGGATCGATGCCAAAATAGCGGCATATCGCCATTTTAATGAAATTCCCCATATCCGCGTTACGTCCGATAGATTGATTGGTAGTTCCTGAAAAACCGACACAGACACGCAGTTGCAAGTCCGGATCCAATGAGGAAAATCCATTCCAGACCAAAAAGGGTCGTGCACTGGTGCAGTGTAGCTAGCTAGCWATCTTGCGAACGCGGGAACTCGGGAAACTGGAAACGCAGAAAAGAAATTAAGGCTGAAATTAGTAAGCAACTGAATGGAGAAATCTGAGTGGCTATGTCCCCTCTTGGATGCTCTTCCAATCACTAATTTTAACCAAACCTACTGAGAGCCTTGTGCACGTACTTGTCCATTCACGACTGGCTGGAATTTGCACTAACTCCGTCATGTTCATCCCGCGATCGATCTGCTACAGTAGCTGAATAGGGTCACGTAACTTGGCCAATTTAAGGGTCCCGTCCTGTCGTTGAGCTTTTCTGGAATGCGTGCCGGAGGGATTATCGTGGAGAGAGAGAATATAGGAATTAATGCACGCGGACGATGAGGAAACCCCGCCACTGTATTGGTTCCGTCGCCACCGTATTGGTTCGCAAACTTAGAGCTCCTGGAGATCCTGCRCTACGTGGGTTGCAAATGAGCATCATCACCAGTTCTGCACAGTTCTCGTAGTAATGCTCGGAATGTGTAACTTACTTGCTCGATGAACTTACTGTGCACAACTTGCAACTTGCAGGGTGCATCGATCGACTCCAGTGAGTACTTGAGCCAATGAGTACTGGACTGTATATACATTGGTAATCTGCTGGCGCGACCGGGTTGCAGTGACTGGTATAAGGTAGGATGGTGCAAAACCGATCGTGATGTAAAACCGTTAACATGTAGCAAGTTCGTTCATTTTAAGGTAGAAATGTAGTCCTGCAATACGTGTCTTATTTTTTGTGACCTAAAAAATAAGTCATATACTACATAGCAACATTATCAATCTTAAGTGAACATACGTCATGGATGTTAACGGTTTTACATCACGATCGGTTTTGCACCATCCTACCTTACGGTTAGTTASTTAATGAGCTCTGGTAAGTGAGATTAATTTGTAATTGCGAATTAGTCCAGATTCATTCCTTTTCGCTCGGTATTAAATATGGAGGAATGAATTTACAAGTCGTTTACTCGATCGTGTCAGTGTGTCACTGGTAGTGCCTAGAAATTAAGTGAAGCTAGCCACTTCAGTTGAGTAATTTGAGTTAACCAGGCCCAAATCAAGGCAGTGACTAGCCTGCCTTGTCACGTACACAGATGATCGTCTTTCTTCAGTGATAATGATCCACCAGCACGCCAACGAGACCTCAGGAGTCACTCACCGAATTGGTTGCAACAAGAAAACACTCTAAGAATAAAAGGGTCGTCAATTTCATTAAATTAGTGATATTCCACATCTACAGTAGCTCAATGTAGCCGCACGTGGACGTGCAAATTAGTATGCAAATTGCATGTCATCCAAATTAAACATTGTGGCCTACTCAAGCTCAGATTTCAACCTCCATCGCCCTTTCATCTCCCTAAAGCATTACATTTCCTTTCTTGGCGTTACAAAAACTGAAAAGACTCAAAGGATAAAGAAAATACGAGCTGATGAACCCAACGTACTGGCTACATCTTTTGTGCATATTGGGATGATAAATTAATTAAATATCCCAGGTCCCTCATACACTCGACTCGTGCGAGACGTAAGAGCTTCTGGTCGAACTTCACACCTTACTAATTTCACACCCTAACTACTACTAACGGAGTATATAAGAGAGTAAGAGGAGTAAGACACACTTGCCAGTAACATTTTGGCAGCTCAACAGCATTTCCAATTCCAATTCCACATACATTTTTTCAACAATTTTGTGACTACTGTGGAGATTGATTACAGACAGTACTGTGGAAATTCACCAGTGATGGAGCTATATATATATAGCTGCAATGAATTGAGTTGCAATAGCTAGCATCTCACATTTGGCATCTGATTATTAATCACAACTTCAGAAGTGCTGTCACGGATGACGTTGCCGATCGAGAGAGTCAATTCAATTTAATCTGCAATCTCTTACTGAAGCTTGAATTCGAAGTTTTTCAGTTCGGAGGAATCTCTATCTGACTGTCCTTTTGGTCGAGTTCAAACACCACTTGGAGATCCGAAAAGCCCTCATGTATATATAAAATTCTTAGGGTTACAACAGGCCAATAATAAATAGTTACTTATTCCAATATGTTGTACAATTCCAAGTGATTTGAAATTGTTCAAGCATGTGGCCAACTCGTCTACAAAAAGGAATCCAAAGAAGCACCACCATTTTGGACATTTTTTCATAGAAACGTGAGCGCGCAAAGTGCACCTACCTTGTTTCCATCATATTACACCATATTACACCATATTTCCACTCTAAAGTAGGAAGTCCATGAATTGCCCATTTTAAAGTTGAAATTGGTTTATGGACATTAAACTTTTTGAAATATTTTTCAATAATTTTTTGACAAGGAAACAATTGAATGGACTTACAATCCTAGTTGTTTCATATTTTTTTGGAACTTCGGGGAATTGATTATGAATATTTGAAGTTGAAACTTGAAATCCAATGGCCACTTAATTTGTCCATTTCTTGAAATGTATAATTATATTTGTACATTGTTGATGCAATGATAAAAAAAATGTACCTTTGCACTAGAAGACACTCCTAAGAACTCCTAGAGTCTCAACATTTTATGGTTTGCTCCCATTTTACATCATTTTAATTTAAGTGCAAGTTTAGACTTATTGTTACAACACTTCTAGTATTGGTAAATGAAAGACTTATACCATAAGATTGATTGAATAGGCCATTGTCTTGGTAAACAATAAGGTTGAATAGACCATTCCAAATACTAACATTATTAGACTTTCAAATCCACAATTTCTAACCAAATTCTGTTTTCATGCCCAAAATCTTTTAATTCTGCTAAGGGCAAAAAAATTCTAAAATATATTTTTACAAAGCAATATGAGATTCTTCATTTCATTAATTCTTTTTGATAGATCCAACTATATGACCTGTGGTTTTACTTATGAAATTGTTGGAGACTTCGAGTGTATTCAACAAAGATGTTTCAAGCAAAAAAACTAATTGACCAATTGCATGATCTTGATGATTGAATTTCATTAACATTTTTTTCCACCCTTCCTAGACCAAGGTGAAGTTTCACCTCTCAAACTGTTTGTTAATGAATTTGCATCCCCTAAATATAGTGAATAAAACTCTCCAGTTGAAGAAATAAACTCTTAAAAGATGGAAAAAAAACTAATAATGAATACTTCATATCTACTCTTGAATTTCAATAGAAAATAGAAGGCTATACAAATTGACAAGAAACACTGAATTCTTGCTACTTAAGAAAATAATTAAAAGTGTGTATCAATCATACAATGTTGTAGGCAATCTACACCCAAAATTTTTCTTCTTTCATAAATGCATTAACCCCTATAGGACCAAGGCCTCTTTTCTGTGAAAAAACACTCAAAACTGCCATTTCTATAGCAAAGAGTAAAAATAATTGCAAGTTTGTGTTTTTGCACATCTAACCATAAGATCTTACACCTAACTAGTATGAGGATGCATGGAAAAAATTACAAAATTTTTGGACCCATAGATTGCTTGATATACGTATTTGAAGTGAAAAAAACAAGTTTTGCAACAAATTGCTAGACTAGATTATTTGACTTTGAACCTTCTTAACTTTACTTTTTTGCACTAAAGAGTTTTGAGCTTTAAATCTTTATGGTGGAAAATTGTGTTGAGAATCTAGGGGGAAAAAAAAATTCAAGAAAACTTAATTTTTATTCTTTAAAAAATTGTTAAGTAGAAGTAGCTACAAGATCAAAGGAAAATCTAATTTATTAATATCTCTAAGGTGGAATTAAAATGCACTAATCCAAATGGTGGGATTGTTCTAACATTCAAACTAAACCATGAGGAACTTTTTTTTTCTTAAAATTGTAAAAATTGCATTCAGAAATGAATCCTACAAGTTATTGTTTCAAGAAGATGAAGGCCATGGAAATAAGGAGTTACCCACAAATTTTCAAAAAATAAATAAATAAATAATCTGAAGTCACCATAGCCTACCCAAAAATATCAGAGCATCAGAAAACCTTCCCAACAGTCAGCCAATTGGTAATTAAAAAAGGAAGAGTATCTACTGTCGTGAACTAATCAAGCCCCCCAAACTCAAAAAGCATTCCGAATATATCAAACGACGTCTCACTAAATTAATCTAAGTTACTGTCAATTGATGCCGTTTGTAGCAGCACTTCCGTTTCTTAAAACCATGCCTGCAAAAATGATGTCCTCCCATGCAAATAGACAAAAATTAATCATTCTCCAACTACTGTAGCTTTCTGCCCCTAATCAGTTCATCAGTACCACACCAGAATTTCCAGAGAATCAAAGCACAAGTAGAATTAAATTTTCTTCTGTCGGCTTCAAATAAAACCATTGCAAAGCAAAAAATAGCAAATTTGGGGCGAATCCAAGCATGAAAATGAATCAGCAAGTGAATACAAATATTACAAATATTGGTTGATTGGTTGATTACAAATAGAAAAATGGAAAAACCCTTGCGTTTTATCTGGAAGTAAAGAATCAATCAACATCAAGTTTTGAATGGACGATTCTGCAGTGTGCCATCATCCATAATAGGCTGCTTCCATGCCTGACTAACAGGCCTCAAAATAAAAGAGTGCTGTTCGCCGGGCCTGCCAGAAAAGAGAAAATCCATACACGAACCAAGTAGGAAAATTTCATCATTGCACGACCCCAAGCAGTTGTTTAATTGAGCATTCCACATTAATGAAAGACAACGTACAGAAAAGGAGAGCCTGATCAAAACATCTTTTCTCCCCTTACCTGAAGTACAATTGAGGAACTGGCTAATAATCTAAAGTTTCATCCTTTCAGCTTCAAATATAAGTATATTACAAAAAAGACTAACAACCAGGAACAAAATCTGTTGCTGACGGGAATTTTAGAGACTTGACCAGACCACCAACCTGAGTGCAAGACCTGGCAAGCTATGATCCTCTCCCACTTCCACACAAGCAACGGGAACAGGCAGCGGGGGGCTTCCTGACGAGGCAGATTGGCATACAATACTAACAGAGTCAATGTAGATTATAACGTCAGCCGTCATTCCTGTAGCTGGCAACGAATTCTGCAAAAAGTCAACGATGAACCCAGTCAAGAACATAAATTTTCAGCTTGCACAGCTATTTGCAATCAAACAATAAAGAGAGTGTCGAGTTATATTCTAAAAAGATATACACATTCATAGAGAAACACCACAAAACAGCACAAACATTTAATAATAGAAACAACAAAACAGTGAATAGTCTGGGCATCTAGGGGAGGAAGAAAACCTCAATAAGGACGCAAATCAGATCCTGAGTGTTACAGTCAGCGAAGTAGGACTCCAGCCTCACAGGCTGAAGAATGGCCAGCGTGCGTTTCCACCTCTTTCCAGGGATGTAAGGTCCTGGAAGACCACAATGATTTGAGAATCGTTGGGGTTCAAGCGCAGCTCCTCGAAACGAAAGGAGTCCTTCGCTCCCTACTTCTCCCTGTGAATATTTCTCAAAGGAGAACCCACCCCATTCCTCGGGGCCATAGGTAGGTGGTGGAGGTGCTGTGTAAGTGACTACGGAGGGAGGAGCAGGAGTCGCCATTGATCCCACTGAGGAACTTCGACCGTGTGAAAAGGAGAAAAAAGTTGAATTCCCTCCACCAGGGAATGACAGTCTACCGGAAGGACTGGGTGTAAGAACGGGCTGAGGCGCTGGGGCAGGTGGAGGAGGGGGAGACGAAGGTCGATCCAGCGGCAACAGCCATTGAAGCAGACCTTCCGAGGGGTTCCAGGGAATCTCTTGCGACTGCATGTCCATCGGATATGCGGGGGGTGTTACATAAGGCTCGTACTGCAGAACCTCAAGCTCTGCAGAATTTGATAAGAATTCTGAAGCCATGGTGACTTGAAGTAACACCTGCACTCTGCCAACTGCTGATCAGAGACTTGCTCAATCCCTCCATTGCAGCTTTTCCACATATTCTAAGGTTGCGGATTTCTCAAGTGCACGAGTCTTTTCAGGTCCCCAAGCAGATGATTACACTTTTCCAAACTRTGTGCAACAATCCTAAATTAGATCGAATCGCTAAATAAAGTTTCAATTCAGATCACATTCCAAACTGAAGTTCCATCTCGTATGTTAAGGTTTATGGACAAGAGAAGAAAGTATGGCACGATAACTTACCACTACATCTCCATTTGGAAGAGACCAACAAGAACTGGATCCCCTAGCTAAGCCACCAGCAGATAACGGTTCAAATTTACCATCCTCCGTCACCACAGGTCTGCATCCGTGCGGTATGGCAGGACTGTCTCTATCAGGTCCCTCCTCATCCTCAGAATCTTGTGATAGTGCATCTGCTTTTCTGCCTATTTTAACGTGAAAATGAGAGTTTTCGAAACTCTCTAGCAGCATGGCAGTTCTCCTTCTTTGGCTTTCAGAAGGGCCACCATCCTCCTCCGATTGCTGTTCATCAAGCCATTCCGAAATTGCAACAAGGTTCCCTCCTGGAGTGGTATTGAACCACTTCCCTTTCAAGGAACTTTTAGCCGATTTAGGAGTCTTGATCTTCAGATTGTCTAAGAGATTATCGTGAGAAGAGTGTGAAGGATCTTGCATTGAATCTGATGCCTGATCTGCAGACTGTGATCCCTTATCAATAGCCGCAGCGACCTTGAAAGGAGTAATAGTACCTGGAACCTCTGGATGACGAACCGAAATATGAACGATAATGTGGAACTGCTCTCCTGACAACCCAATGATCCCAATGTAAGCCCCACGGAGCAGTAAAAGGACAAAGCAAAAGTATCAGCTTAGAATGAATTGATCCCCACATTCTCGTCCACAAAGGACTTTCACCAAACACCTATAACACATAAATAAYTCAAATCTAACCCCGAAGAGMCCAATATAAGAATAGGTGAAAACATATATCTATAATTTTCGAAACGTATTTCCATAATTTACAAAGGGGAGTATGATCCCTTCTGCCTATTGGTACATCTTGTTACCTTCCTTGAAGATTCTTAAATGATGTATTTCAACTCCTATTGACATAAAAGCAGCCACCTTTCGCCATTTGGGAACTTGGGGGTGAATGCACTCGAGATCTAACCAATTTAATCAGACCATTGAAGGGAATCTCAATCTGCCCAAACACGTAACATTCTATAGCCCATCTACCAGACACCCTCAAAAGTTGGGTTCCTTCCAATCCTCTAATTCTCTCTAGCATCTTCTCATCACGAAGATACAAATCCACCATTTACAGTTTCATGGCTTTAGCTAAAAAAGTCATGAATTGAAAGAGATGTATGAAGACAAGATAACATACCCGGAAATATAAATGGGCGGTCCAGGCTCAAGAGGGATGCCACAGTGGGAGCCTCATACCAATCCTCAGACAAAGCCTCTGCAGTAGACCACATCAGCAATGTAAAGTATGTAATTAACWCTACAATCCAATTGATAATAACATYACAAAAAATCCATTCAATTTCTCAATCTGCTTCCCAAATGCACAAATACAGCCAAAACCTCTTCTTCCAATAACCTCCCACAACCCTAAACGAACACAGGGGCGGTAGTAATCCACCACAGCCATCTCTACTTCAAAACACATTATCAATTGTGGATTTCAGACCTTGAAGAATAGACGCTGAAAGCGGATAATGACGAAATCATAAGTGACCAATCAACATAGAGAAACTTTAAGGACATCAAGCGTCGGTTATCAGATTCCACGATGAGTAATAAGAGAACTAGCCAACGCTCACTCAAGTAAGGTGAAACTGGTAACAATCGATTCAATAAASCGCCAATATCCAACTGGGACGATAAGAAGCAAGTTAACAAGAGAACTAGCCAATAATCACAKAATCAAGGCGAAGAAAGCAACAATCAATTGAATGTGATGCCATTACCCAAGCAAAGAGWTAGAAAACAAGTTCAAAGTTGAGCACTCCAATATCTACACCCAGACTTCCACGTGAACATCCCCATTCAACATTCACAACATTTCATTTCAAAAGGTCTGAAACTCAATGATGTCTTGCAAAGACAAAATGACTCCTCTCCTACTGCATCGAAAGATCGATTCTATGACCCCTACATTTATTACAGTCGTCAAGGCTTACAGTTAGCCAATTCTCCAATTTACAGACACGTCTGCTAACCAAATTACTAGAGTTCATATTTTTCTAAAATTATTTATGTGCAAGTATGTCAAGTGGTTGACCAAGCCAAAATTGCATTGACTTTAGTTCAAAACTAGATTTGCCAAAATTAGGTCATAGATTTTAAGAACACAAAAATTTCAAAAAATCACCATGTCAAGAGAACCTCATATCAAATCCATTCCAACAAATTTGACTCCAAAAATGATAATATTTTGCTTGTCATCGAATTTTAAAGGAATTTTGAAATTTCTTTTTCAAAATTTATAAAAAAATATTGGTGACAGCATTGGTGAATCTAACCATATGGATGGAACCTATGACTTTTATTTGTATATCAATTCCAAAATATGCTTTCAAATAGCATTGTATAGTGATTTCTCTCAAATCGTCAATTTTGGGGATGAATCAAGATGCTCTAGGGTTAAACAAAGCAATTGTTTGATTGTCTTGCATGGTATTTTTGAAATGGAGAGGGGTGAAATTGATCATTTTAGAGGCAATAGTAAATAGAAAACTTAACATTTGGCATTTATTTTGTGGTTTGTCAAGGTCAAGGTCTACATGTTCAATTATTTTTGTGTTTTTCCTTGTTTTGGAGTAATTTAGGATGTTATGTATAAATACATGATTTAACCCTTAAAGGACATGATCCATTGTGAAATGGTCAAACATCATGTCTAAGCTAAATTCAACCTTGGAAAGTGTGTTCAAACAACAATCTTGTATTTTTATTACTTGAAACTTTGAATTTTACATCATTGTGAGAAATTTCAATTTGTTTTGTGAAAAATTGTAATTGTTATCAATTTTTTTGCAAAAATTGAACATAAATGATTAAAAATAACAAAAAAATACCCAAATTATTTGAAATTTTTTCAAGAGACACAAGTATCAATGGAGATTAGTGTGAAAAATATTCAATCGTTTTTTTTATTATTTACATCCAAAACAACCACAACAAAGACCTTGAAGTCAAATTCATTTATCAAACCAAATTTATCCTTTTATGTATAGATGTATAAATTTTTTATATTTTTTGCTATTGCATATAATTATTTTTTGTTTATATTGTATTCTTTTTCAATAATTTTGATGGAAAAATCAAATTATTGTGAATATTTAAGGCTTAAGGTGGAAATAAAATTATACAAATTATAATATATTTCAGAATAATCTATATTTTTTACCAAAAATGAATGGTAGAATGAGGAACATAATTTTACAATTGAAAATTGAAATTCATGTCAAGAAAAGAAACAATGAAAAATACACCATATTGTGTTATTTGCATTCTAACACATGGAGCTTTAAATTGCAATAACTCTTTCAATTTTTGACTTTTTTCAAAATTTCAAAATGGGGTAGAAACAAAAAATTTCAATCTTCATTTTTTTAGTCTACATCAAATTTCTAAAATAGTTATTTTGAAAATTGCAATCGAGGTTGACCAAGGTGCATCACATTTTGGATGCCCGGACCTTAAAGGGTTAACCCCTAAAAGACCATTTGTCCTTTTGAGAGACAAAGGGGATTTTGGGCAAGTACCTACAGTCTCAATTTTTGAAAATTTTTTGGAAAATAGAAAAAATAATTAACTTTGTAGGTTGATAATTTTTTTTTCAATCGGTGCCTGAGAACAAAAGTTATGCTAGAAATAGCTTAAAATAGGAGAGAAGATGGGAGAAGGGACAACAAAGATAAATTTCAAAMATTTGAATTCCAAATAAAAGAAATTATTTTCTCATATATTATATTTTTGACCACATGGAAAGCTTGATTCATTCCCTTTGGATTTGTTATGAGCTAGTCATTAAGGACTATCTTGTTTTTCAGCCAATTGGAGCATCTTCTTGAAAAAATAACTTGCAAGATTCATTTTTGAATGCAATTTTTACAATTTAAGAAAAAAAATTCTAAATGGTTTAGTATGCTTTCTAGAACAATCTCACCATTTAGATTAGTGCATTTTAGTTCCACCTTAGAGATATTAATAAGTTTGATTTTCCTTCCATCTTGTATTTACTTCTACTTATCAATTTTTTAAAGAATAAAAATTAAGTTTTTTTTTTTACTTCCCCTCGTC
>VACF01000167.1:0-96862 GCA_006891605.1 Pleurozium schreberi
CCTACACAAGAAGAAATTTTGAAGAAAAAGTTCAAAAGTGTTGCATTTTGAGCCTTCAAAATAATAAGTTCAATGACTGACGGAATTTGCAATTCCAAAGAAATTTCGAAAAATCAAATTGGTATATAACGTACATTACTAAAGCTGCATTTTCTTAGATAAAAGAAAATATGAAAAACTGAAGTTTGTCCTGTGAAGGTTGAAAAATATTCTAGAATCGTGGATGCGGCGGCGAAAGAGTTGTTCAAACTGCTTTTTCCAATTACACCTATATATATCTGAAAAGAATTTGCAAAAAGTCAAATTCCACTAGGAAAGCACAACAATAATTCCTTCACACCAACTTCTTCACCGTTAATAGGGGCATCAGAATGTCAGATCGCCTTGAAATGAGGAAGTGCATCTCCCCATGCTCCCCCCAAAAAGGGACCGTTCAAATTCTGATAAGATTCCCGCTTCATATTTGCCGCCGTTTCTCGTTCGTCTCTCCCGCTGCGTGAGTCTCATTTTGTCACCGCAGTTGTTGAGAGCTTTCACTCGGCTGCGTTTGTCTCTCCCGTTGCGTGAGTCTCATTTTCTTTTGTTTTCGCTGTCGCCGAAGTGGAATTGTTGTATTCGTGCTGTACTCATAGTCTTTTAAGGTACTGGCATCTAGGCGGGTTCGTCTGCGTTGAAATTCTTGTAAGTTCATTTCGTTTCTCTTCCCTTATACATTTGCCATATTTATATAATTCAGTACTTCAGTTAACAGTGCACTCATTTACTCTAGTGGTATGAATACGTAGTTTTGTGAGTTGCATTCTTGGCGTCTTAGAATCATTGTGCTCAATACCGCATCCATGGGCTGCTGAAGTTGTATCCACGGCCTGAGAGTGCTTGAATGCAAGCACTCTTTTGTCGGTTCCGAAAATATCGGAAGCGCATACTTCTCACCTAGGAATTGAATCCGCATAATCCGGAGTACTTTCAGAACTGGAGGTTATCCTCGCGTCGAGAATGTCATGGGGAGTCTGCAGAGTATCTTGTAATCCAATTAAACTGTAATCGCTTGAAGATATACTTATCTACAAGTCGAGGATAAATTGAATTTAACAAAGGCGAATGATTTTTATCAGAAATTCCATGATAGGGTGTAATGGTAAATTACATAATGAATTGCATTTATTGATATTTGAAGATAATTTCGTATTACTAAAATGTAACGAATTATTTTTTTTAAATGGTATAGCATTCTTAAGAATGGTATCCAGAATTGTGTATTGGATTTTAATTATCTTCGGGTCGAAGATAATCTTTTCCTCTAAATTTTATCTTTGTGTCGAAGATAAATTTCTACTATATTTATTATCTTTGTATTGAGGATAATTTGATTTTACTGATTCTTAATTAATTATTCATCTGAAATTGTATATCATTATTAAGAATGTTATCCAGAATCTCGTGTTGGATATAAATTATCTTCGGGTTAAAGATAATTTTCTCTTGTAAATTTTCTCTTTGTGTCGAAGATAAATTTCTCTTATATTTATTATCTTCGTATCGAGGATAATTTGATTTTACTGAATGTTAATTAATTATTCATATAAAATTCCATTTAATGCGACCATAAATTACAATTTGGAATGTATCCAAAGAATCAACTAGTAAATATGTGTATGCTCTACCTTAATCCCATGCATTTATTTATTTCTTACAAAAGTTATTAATTTTATTGGTATATTAAAGTCTCAATTTATTGAATTGTCTCAAATTAATGAACTCTTTTTTAGTCTAAATTTAGGATCACAAGTAAAATGAGAATGCACATCCTCTCATTTTAATGAATATGGCCTTCTTCCAGTTCAAATGCATAATTGATCACACCTTTCAAATAATAGTCTCCTATCATGGAACCTAATTGCCCTAAAAAGGGATCCGAATACTAACTCTACACCGATATCAAAATGTGTGGATGAATAAACATACGATAACTTTCTTCTCGAAGAAATACTTGAGAGCGAAACACATGTCTCTTGCCATCCCAGACAGAAACAACGTATTGATGTTATGATCCAGCACTTGAATAAACCAACCATAGAGAAAGCACATTCAATCAGCAAACTCCAGATTTCAAAAAACGCAATCAAACCTAAATATCCAACTTCATACACATGAATCGAAATTGCATTAGGAGAAAATCGGAGAAGAGCAACGATCAATCATACCTGAACCCCAGTCCTTGGAAACCTTAGTCTCCTCGGCATCTTCCGGAGAAATGCCAGAAGTTGTACAATCACAAACCAGGAAATAAATCCCATAAAAAAATAGAAAATCAAAATCAAAATCACACAAAAACAGAACAAAAAGAAATCGGATTTGCGGTACTTGTTTGCTATCGGTCTCTTGCCCATATTTAGCCTTCGAAGGAATTTACCTCCGGATTAGGGCTGCATTCCCAAACAGCCCGACTCGCAGACCTTCAAAACCCTAACATGGACTCACTAATTCGCAAACCCCTAAATCCACAGATTCAGTCAGAAATCTCGATTTAAGCGATGAGTTGAAATATTTAGAATGGGCAAAGCGCAAATTTTAGGGTTACAGGCGTTTACGAGTGAACTGATGAGACTCTTGCGGTTGTTGGAGCTGCTCTGGGGCCACGGCAGAGAAAACTCTCCATGGTTGTGCGACCGTAGAGCGGCGCATGAGACGCATGGCCAACCTTGTGCTTACAGCCATCGCTCTCCAAATTTGGTGCAAATGGTGCAAATAGAATTGAAAATTGAAATTTTCGGCAATGACGAGAAATTCTGTGCAGCAGAGGCTTGTTTTCTGTGTTGCGATGATGGTGGACAGTATTATGGCTTCCACGCACCCTTACGGCTGGGCCACATTCCTTTTGTGGCTTGTGTCACGGTCGTAGGTGAGAAATACGGCTATAGGATGTGGTGTGGGACCATGGGTAAGTTGGGGATCTGATAGTTGGCATGTGCGTCAATTGTATCAAGTACTGCGTATTTGCGAGGGACAATTGGCACATGGAGGAAGGCATAAGGTGTGTACACCTATAATCAATTTTGTCCAAAATTTGACATATAATCAATTTTTGAGAGAATGGACCTCTGCAATTCAAGGAGAGAGTGTGACGTTTTTATTCTTTGAATAGGTATAAAGATTTGAGATATCTTGAGTTTGAAAAGTTGTGGAGAAGATTAGCAAGCGTGTCCATTAATCCCTAAAGGACCATTTGTTCCTTCGGGGGACAAGGTAGATTTCGGGCATGTACCTACGATCTCAATTTTGGTCATGATTTTTTTAAACTTTTTTTGAAGATAGAAGAACTAATTAGCTTTATGGGAATATAATTTTTTTTTCAATCGGTGTCTAGGAACAAAAGTTATGCCCAAAACAACTCAACACATGGGAGAGGGGGGGAGAGGGGGTAGCAAAAAAATGTTTCAAAAATTTGAATTCTTTTATTTTTTATTTTTTTTATCATAGTTTATATTTTTGTCTACATGGAAAGCATTCATTCATTCCATTTGGATTTGTTATGAGAAAGTTATGGACAATCTTGTTTTTTGGGCAATTAGAGCATCTTTTTGAAAAAATAACTTGTAGGATTCATTTCTGAATGCAATTTTTCCAATTCTAAGAAAAAACAAGTACCAAATGTCTTAGTTTGAATGCAAGAGCAATCCTACCATTAGGATTAGTGCATTCTAATTCCATCTTAGAGATATTAATAACAAAATATGCAAATCTCTAGTCACACATACCTGCCCAAAATTTCTATGTTGCCAAAAAACGCATGTTGGTCCTTTAGAGGTTAATTTTTTCTGCGTGCAATTAGAACAATCACTTCTACAGGCCACAATATTGTTCCCCACCATCTATAGGCCCCAGTATTGTCTCCATCTTTTTTTTAAGGCTTGGGGAGCAGCTGCCCCTTTTTCCATAGTTTTTCAAACCGGGAAGCACTGTACGTTACTGCACAGTCACTGCTTGCAATGACCCTGGTTACAAGTGCTGACGTGGCAACGGTGTGTTTTTGGTGACATCATGCAAAATTCTCTTTTCGTTTTGTTGGATGTTGCGGAAGACAAGTTGTGTTGCCACTGACATCTCCTTGTTTTTTTGATTTTGATGCCTTGTTGTTGATGACAGCACTTGCAAAATTGTTCGTTGGCTAATGTTTTTTAGAAAACATTGCTTGTTTTTGAAAAACATGAGATGTTTTTTTTAACGTCACGTGTTTTTGTGAAAACATGACCCAAAACGCAGTTTTCTTATAGTGGCAATTTGGCATAAATCCTTGAACATCCAAAGTTTTCATGTTAATGCCACTTAAATCAATCAAAAAATAAAACATGGCAAAAAAAAAGACCCGTATGTTACTCACCCATCTTGCTAGCCCGAAAAAGTATTCTTGAAGTAGTGCAGTGAGTATAGCGACCAAAGCAATATAGCTTGTAGCCTTCCCAGAAATCTTGAATCCTATTTCAAAAGATGACAAAAGAATCTCATGAACCCAGAACCCGTCTGAAGAAATCGTTTCAAGATGTCCTAGAGGAAGCACTCCAAAGAAGTGTATGGCAAACATTATAGTATCCACTTCCAAAAATAGATGTAATATAGACCCTCAAGAAGACTATATACCCAAAGGCTTCTTTGTTAAAAACATTTTTGATATCTTCGGAGCACTCTTTCCACTGCTCACCCGCCATGAAGCTCGTTCAAACCCTCCAAATACTTGCTACTTTGCAGGTAGAGAATTGAATAACTCTAGATTTCAATAGCTTGCAGCCCACGTGACCCAACCCAATGATTTAAGTAAGTTGCATTCAAAAGACATGGATTGCAATGAAATTTAACCCCTAAAAGCCCAAGGGGTTTGGACAAAACACAAATGTGTTATAAAATATAAGTTCTATGACTTGTTGGAAGTTTGCATCAAAGAAATTTATGTGAAGCACAAAAAGTAGAAGATATCCATATGGTCAAAATTATAAAATTGTTTTCAGATTCTCTTGAAATGAATTTTGAAGATATAACTTCAAAAATTAACCAAAAATACAATTCGTATCCTTAACACTTGAATTTTTTTTTCAGTGGTCAAAATTGTGGTTTCTATTGAATTGTAAAAAAATGCATAAATTCTGATTATAAAAATATCAATTTTTTCCTCAAATACTAAGTTTTTTAAGACTAGAAAGTTCTAAACACATCGTGCTATTTCTTTTATGATTATTTTTTGACCGTAGTGAACTTAGTTTTGAATACAAATACTGAAAGACAAACCAATGTTTTGAATAGAAGAAAAAAAAAATTCCAGAAAAAGTTTTTTATGTGACTCAAATAACCAAAAGACCCAACCAAAACTTATATTAAAGAATTAGAAAAATACCAAAATCTTGTCGAATGATACGGTGTGAAGTTTGAGGAAAGACTTGACTCCCAGAACATGAGCATGCATTCAGCTTCCTAGAGGCGGATGAAAGACAACACGCAGCGTTGGAAGTTGCAGAAGTGGTCGCCTAGGCGACCACTTTAGTACACGCAGTGGCTTAGACGCGCGTGCGTGACGGTGCGACAGCATGGCCAGGAGACCGCGGGTTTCGGAAGTTCAAGCTCCCTTGGCGACTGCACATAGGGCGAGTGCGTAGTGGGTGACTGCGGGTCCGCAAAACGGGACCATTTGGAAGACAGTCTTGGCTTATATGTTGGGACCAGCACCCGTGGTCGCCCAGCACCTGCAGTGGCCCCATGTTCGCACTCGCCCCACATGCGCATGCATCCCGGGTTTGAGGAAGAAAATGTCCCTTACAGTGACCTGAAACCTACCCGCAGTTGCCTTGCATGCGTAGTCGCCCACATGCGCACGCGCCCCCTGGAACCCGCAGTAGGAGTTTTGTTGCAAGCGACCTCATCGGTGACTCTACTCGCAATCACCCCAGGACCTGAAGTCGCCTCTACACCTGCACTCGCCTCTGGATCCCGATTGTAGAACTCATGTAGATTGTGACCTCGTCACTGAACCTACCCGCGGTCACGCTCGACCTGCAATCGCCCTGCAGACGCAATCGCCCTCAACACAGGCCGTTGGAAAATATTTGCACCACCTTGTCATAGATTTCCTGTGCCCTATTTAAGTCTTCTATTGAGTGATACGGATTTCTACAGAATGTCAAGAATTGAAAGAAGTTAAGAAAGATGCTACTGGTTGGTTTATATTGGTGTAATTTTTTTTCAATTTCTGAACCCTTGACCCTAAACCCTAAACCCTCAGTCTAGTTTTCATTTTGGTTTATTTAAAAGGTTGTAACTTGAGTGGTTCCTTTTAATATTGTAAAGAAAACGAAAAGAATTGCTATGAAGGGCATGTACTCTAGACTTTTATTTATTTATTTTTAAATAGCATGCCTTGAATTATAGGCTATTTAAATTAATTTTTCCAAAGACTAGGTGGTAATGTGCTAAAACTTACCAGTTTGGCTTGGGTGTCCCTCCCTCCCAACCACCCTTCTAGTTCTTTTAGTTTCTTTGTAGAATAGTAGAGGCATTTTACTACAAAAGTTWGGATATAAATTGACTTGACATGTTCCTTTTAATCCATGGGTTGTTGTTTTATTCAGAACCAACCATGGCAAGGACTTAACTTTTTAGAGAAGGAAAAAAGCCTTTCTAATTATTGGTCCTAGTTTTAATCATAGGGTTATGATTTGAACTTGCATAAAGTATGGTACAAGTTCTATTGACGAGACTTGTTCTTTTTAAATCCATTGGTTGCCATTGATTTATTCAAACCAACCATGTCAGGGACTTCACATGGGAGTACTATTAAAAATGATGGCTCCTTAATTAGTCATGAGCAATGCTGAATCGTCTATATGGGAACCTTCTCGGGCAAGTTCGTTTGACTTGACCTAATTTTTCCCCCTCATTTTGCTTGGAGACCACGGCACATCTAGCCATGGCTAGGCTTGGCCATGGTTGGATGCTTATAGTATAAATATTTGGCAAAAATCATTGTCGATCCTCTTTACTTTGCGTTAGGAGCTGCTCTCTACAAGGGATTTAGAAGTGATTTAATTGTTACGAGTGTTTGGAGATCACATACGGCGTCTTTACAGGTGCCTTTGATTTGACAATTTGTTAGACTATGTTGTATTGGCCAAGTTATTGTATGAGGTTTTTCAACCCTTGGCTTGGCAATTTGGAAGACTATGAGGGGGTTGCCATGTTACTATGTGAGGTTTGAGCTGTACTTAGTGTTTTTTCTTTTGTGATTGCTATAACAGGCTGCTGTGAACTGTAGACACCTAACATGCTCATTCTAACTGACTACATGTTTGTTGGATTGTATGGGTGCAGGTGAGGTTCATAGCCTCTTGAGTTGATTCATTAATTTGCAGCTCAGTCCAAGTTCATGGCAACCTCTTTTCTCTCTTTTTGGGTTCTAAATCATATTGCTTTTGCAAGATTTAGTTTATAGCATGATTTGCTGTTAATTAGTTTCAAGTTACTTGACATCTTCATTTGTTGAAATCATTCCATATATTGATCTTGATGTGATCTAATTTGATTCGTTGTAAACATTTCTTTGCAAAAGTTTACTAAAAAGCGTAAAAGACGTCATGATGGCTCTGTTGATTTGAGAGCTTGACTTGAGAGATGTCTATCTTGTCAATAAGATTTTGGTTTGCTGTAAACACTTCTTTTTAGTAGTTTACTAAGAAGTGTGAAAGAGGTCGTGATTTCTACCTTCCGTGATGTACTGGCTTAGCACAATTGTTTATGTGGATTTATTTCATTTGGATGTGTGTTTGTTAAACTTATTTTGGAGCCCATGCCCTATTCAGTGGAGGTTCATTTTTATCTTCTATGGCAAGTAGGCTTTGCACACTTGTTTATGTGGCTGTATTTGCATTGGATGTGTGTTTGATTACCTTAGATTGAAGCCCATGTGAAGAGGTGGTGGCTCTTATTTAGTTTCTTTGGAGCATTCCGGGTACACTTTTGATTGCGGTACCTTCGTGTCCTGCGTGTTTGTTTCACTCAGCTTAACCCTGAAATGACCCTTGGATTTCTTGAGTTTCTAGAATTTGCTCTAAATTGAACAACAAGCCAACATTTTGATACCTTGTATCAATTCTTTCTGAATTGTAACTGTATAAAATTAAACTAGACATGTTAGAGTTTACATTAGAAAAGAAAACACAACAATATCTTTTACGGATTGAAAGATTATAATGTTTGATCATGAAGGTGTGAAAACTGCAAAAGTGAATTGAAGTATTTCAATCCTCTTTTCACAAGTCAAATCAAAAAAGTTGGACACCAAAAAAATATGAGGTTAAATTAGTAACATGCATATTAACCCCAATCAATTTATGGCTTCTCAAAATCTACTCTACAATTTTTTGAAATGAAATTCTAATGTGATTTTTCTCAAAGATCTAGTGTATTTGAGGCTCGTTCTCAAGAGCCCTCCACACTCCAAAAAGTCGAGATTGCAATGGACACCCATGCACAAAATCTTGAATAGAAATATCAGAATCAACCATTTTCAAAATCAGATTTTGAAGCTAAGACTAAGCTTCAGAAACAATTTTTCAAAAATATGAACTACTAAAAATAATGACTTGGTAATGTTTTGTCCAAATTTTAAAATTGGTGAAGGACGCATTCTGTCCTCATGGTCATTTAGGGGTTAAGCTAGAACTTATAGGTTCATGCTCATTTCTACTTTAGTTACACAGGCACTCGATATTTCTTGTCACCGGATGGCTTTAGATTGCACCAAAATAACTAAATTGGCTAAAATATGGCAAAAGCAATGTCCCAAAACTTGGATGAAATCGCATGAAGAAATTGAATTACAAAAAAATCTTTGACGAAATCACCGTATTGTGGATGAAAACCATATTAGACATCCAATGTGGAAAAATGTTGTAATTCAGACCACCACTATAACATTTACAGTCGACACTATGGCACTTCATAAAGAAAAAGAAAACAAAAGCCATGTCCAGGAGTTCAGAACTACTGGGAACGCTGGACTCGCAGTCGCCCAGCACCCGCGGTCGCCCGAGGGAACTTCAGAATCCTGAAAAGCGAACACAATCACCCTTGGACCCGCGGTCGCCTTCCCATTGGGCGACTTCGTTGGGGTGTGTCAGATTTGGACCCGAACTCCCTCGCTTGGAACCCGCAGTCGCCCTGGATCCGCACACGCTCCTTCCCGCACGCGCTCGAGGCGACCTTGGGTATTTACAGCAGGTCCTATAACCCTAGCACGCCATTTCCAATGCTGCGCCTCGTCTTTCATCCRCCTCCAAGCGTCTGAATGCGTGCTCGATAGTTGGAATTTTGGATACCAAACTCTTGCAGGTGTTTTTCAGTGCCCCAATCCTGTGCCCGCAGATCTAGTGTTTGTGAATACGTACTCTGACACGATGAATCCTCAAAAAAAAAAGACAAAGAAGAAAGGTGACCGTCAGAGTAGGAACCGACGCGGCTACGCATGCATACCGCGGCTGGCGGAGTGTGGACTCTGTTTGGACCTTGACGACTTGCAATGCATTTGTGGGATGGTGCCATATCGACAAGCTATTTCCTCACCATCGGCACAAGATAAATTTAAAGAACAACAATGCCGGTCTTCATTATTGTCGAGATGATGCATTCGTGCAGCGATGCATTGAAGTGCATTGTGCTTTGTATGGAACTCTGAAAGTACCACAGAGCGAAGCATCATTGGGCATATGCCAAATGGTGCATGCCGAGCTGAGGTTGGGGCAAACCATGGATTGGAGGACCTTCAAGACTTCCAAGAAAACCACAGTTCCAACAGACATGGCTATTCCAGTGGCGGGTCTAGGAAATAATCCACGAGATGGGCTTGGGCCGCAGAAGAATATTGTTGAAGGATTGGCAAATCAAGATTACACGTGGTCATCGTCATCTTTGTCAGAAGACTTGGACGAGGAAATGATCCAAGAATGGAGGGCCGAGCCAGAAGATACTCCAATGGAAGAAGATTTACCATTGGTGATATATGGAGAAGGAATCAAAGAATGGGCCATGCCAATGTACCCTGAACCCTTCTATCCGTGGAACCACTTGAGGCCCGTCATCCCGAAAATGATGAGGTGATGCGGCATGTGCAGGCCCACTTGCAAGAACTAGCGGAGGATGCGCTAGATGGTGAAATTGAAACGGAGGAGGAAGTTGCTCCGCTCTTGATGATTTTGCCACCACCCTCGGATGACCCTGCAGAAGTAGAAGAAGCACGTGAAGTGGTACGTCCGCAAAGCACATCTCGACAAATAAAGAAGTTTTACATAGTCGAGTTGGAGATGCTTCTTGCTCAATTGGAAGAAGAGGAGAAGGAGGTCTAAAGCCTCCGAACTCGGACAACGGAGGATGTCCAACTTGATGATGTTATCATTGTCCAAGAAATTATTGAAGCTAGACAAATTTGTTTGTCTGTCCAAAAGAGAGAAATAGAGGAGTTTGAGGCTTTTTACCTCAGATTCAATAAGAGTGCAGACGGAGGATCAAGCTCAAATGCCAACCCTTTGGTAACCGAGCGACTACAGACGATCATTGAGAAGTGCCAAACGGAAGAGTTCAACCTCAACCGAGAAAAGAAAAGTGTGGAGGAGGCACGAGCGAAGTTGAATCGCTTGAATGAAATGAAGGATGATGGCCCTCTCGACCGGTTTGTTCATTCAAAGGAGGCAGATGTGGGAGTGTTACACGTAACATCCGCATCAAAAGTTGAGGAGTTGAAGAAGAAGGTGGATGTGTTGAAGAGATTGGAACAGAAGTTGAAGGGGTCCATACGCCATGAAAAGATAGAATAAAATGGGAAGCATAGCGCAGGACGAAGAGTGCATGATTTATGCATCGTGTAGTCCGTGTAAGACTATGTAAGTTTAGAATCATGTATATATAAAAAGGATGTACCCTTCTTCTTTTACAGCACTCACACGGCCAGGCCCAAATTGTTGTTTGCTAAATTGAAATTTGCCATGTCCATGAATGTTTTTGTTTGTTGTAATTGGTCGCATGAACCCTTAGAACAAGCTCTATTTGATGGTTTAGTGTGTCCATGAATGGCATATGGAATGGTTGAAGCTGAATTTTAGCAAGGTGAACCTGCTTGAAATAATTTTCAGTAAGTTTTCCTAAGAAGACAAGTGGAATTGGCATCTAACCCAAGTTGTCTTATTTTGTTTTGGAGCTTTGTGGAATTAGTTATGAATTTGTGAAGTTGCAAAAATGCGTATTAAAATGGACCACCTCCTCAAATGTAGAGTGCTTGTACATTTCAAAGTGAAAAATGTACCTCCACTACCTTGTACCTGCAGTTGCCCAGGTATGACCTGCACTCGCCCCCATGGGACTCGCAGTCGCCTAGAAAACCCGTAGTCGCTTGGTAGGACCCGTAGTTGCCAATCCTGCACTGCCAAGACCCGCAGTTGCCCCGACCCACACCTGCAGTTGCCTTAAAATTACCCGCGGTCGCCCCTGTAAGACTCGTAGTCGCCCCATCCTGCAATGGACCCCACCCAGCGTTGTCGTATGTGGTGGCGGATCCGCAGTCGCCTGGACCCTAAAACCGATTGGACCCTGTACCCGCGGTCCCCTATGCAATCGCCATGACGACCGCGGGTATAAATTTGGAGGTAGGTCTTTTTTGGTTACCTTCCTCCGTGGATGACCTCATGACTTGAATCTTTGAAAGAAGCTTTTTGCGTGCGCTCATGTCTGTGGAGGGCAACACCCTTTTTGGGAGTGGGGCCCTGGTCCATTCGATAGAGGTGGCTCATCGTCTTTTTTTTTTTTCGAGATATCCACTTTGATCATCTTTACTAGTAAACTGTTTTAGGAGCTCATCGGCAATCAAGGACATGGCATGCCGTGCGGGCACAAGCAAAACAAGATCTAGCGACACTCGAAGGGCCATGAGAGACTGGGACCCATGGTTGGTTCTGCAAAGCAGACCTCAATTTGCGGGGAATACACGGAAATGTGTTTTCTCTGGATGGACCTCCGTTTTTGTACGGAAGAGGGCATTCTCTCACTTTGATCACGGCACCAAGACCATAGGGGAGAAGTATAAGAAAATGCCATTTGCGGTTTCGCGGAAGTTTCAGAATTGCGAGGGGTTGGTTCCAAAAGAAATGACCTTTGAAGAAATGTAGGGGGAGGTCCCGGGACAGGATGGCGGAGAGGAGGGGGTGGTTCAATCTCCCCTGGCCGCATGTTTGGAGGAAGTAGAGGTGCCTTGCAGTGCCAATGATGTACAACATGCTGCTCCAGATTCAGTGGATTCGACTCCAACGACGGTGGAGACAAGGAGGAATACCCCCAGCATGTCTCCACAAATGAGCATGGGCGAGGCTTTACAAATTGCAATGAGACAAAAGTTGGATAAGATGTGGTCTTTCTTTTTTTATGAGACAAACATTGCATTCAACGCTGTGCGTCACCTTACGTTTGTGAACGTTGTGAAAGAAACAGCCGCATCTGGGTTACGATACCAGCTACCTTCGTATCACGCATTGCAAACAAAACTGATAGAGCCAAAAAGAGAGGAAGTTTTCCAAATAGTCGCTGAGCGTACAAAACGCGCCATTGCGACTTATGGAGCAACTCTTTGTTTGGATGGATGGACAGATACGAATAGCCGTCCATTGCTAAACGTAATGCTTACATGTCGTGCGGGGGACATTTTTCTAGGATCGGTGGACACCACTGGGGAAAAAAAGGACATTGCATAAATGACCAAAATTCTTGAAAAATACATAGAGGAAGTTGGACCTCAAAATATTGTCCACCTATGTACGGATAATGCAGTTGTGATGATGGGGACGTTGAAGTCGTTGAATGATAAGTATCCTCACATGTATTTGCAGGGATGTGCAGCTCACGTAATAGACCTGTTTATGGAAGATTGGGAAAAAAGTTATCTCTTGAAAGGTATCGTGAAAAAGTATGAAGCGATTGTGAAGTTCATTAAGCGATACCAATATACTCTACCTATTTTTCGAAGGTTTTCTCCAAAAAAGGCATTGCGGATGCCTTCCAAAACGCGTTTTGCAGTGAACTACCTCATGATAGAGCGTTTGGTGGCTTGCAAAGGAGCACTGGTTCGATTGATATATGAGCCGGAATACACGGCGTCTGAGAATAGTTTGTTCCAACGGAAAAACGGCCCTGCATTGAAACTTCGAGCGAAGGATGCGCGGACAGACATTCATACGGAAATTTTTTGGAGTGAGTGTGACAATTTCTTGTTCATAGTGGCGCCCGCCGTTCAGGCTCTTCGCTTGTTTGATGGGAAGAAACCAGCCATGCCCGATGCTTGGATGGTTATGAAGACCCTTCAAAACCACGTATACGAGTTGAAGAAGCCTCTTTTTCTTATGGACCTTGCCCTCGCGGCTAAGTTTGAGAAACAATTTGAGGCTCGGTGGTCACTGATGCGCACAGACCTGCACAATGCCGGGGCACTCTTAAACCCTTTTTTGATCAACATGACATCCCTTCGTAACAACGCCGAGGCTAGGCGAGCTCTGAACCGTGTCATACGAAAAATGAGCGAGTCATTAGAATTGTGCGGAATCCTTGCAATGACGGAGTTGACCGAATTTGAAGAGAAGACGGGCCCTTTCAACTCCCTAGAGGAGGCTCGGATTTCAAGCAAGGTACTTTGATGCCTCATCAATGGTGAAGTCTTGTGGATGCCAATGTTCTCCCCAAAATTGCAATGAGAGTTTTATCCTTGACATGCTCAGCATCATCTTGTGAAAGGAATTGAAGCATGTACTCGTTTGTTCACAATAAAGTGCGAAACCGCCTAACTGCGTCGAAGGCGGAGTCGTTGGTGTATATCTACAGCAACTGCAAACTCAAGCAGAGGAAACGTGGACACAATGCTGCGGAGTTCTATGAAAAGTACTTGGAGGATGGAGGCACATCGGAAGAGAATGAGGAACCATTGACTTCAGGATCTTTGGAAGACATTGTGAGATCAATACAACATTTCGTCTCCAATCGGAAGCAAGTAATAGATCGCCTACGCGGCAGTAAGTGGGTATGAATGATATGTAGACGAGACATCCCTATGGCACAACGGAACCTCGGAAACATATACACAGCCAAGATGGAGGTGGACTATTATTCCGAGCTAGAATCCGAACGTCGGCTAGAAAGCCCCCCTAACGTTTCTTGGGATCGTGAAGCACTTCTACCAATGGATTTGGTGCCAGTGAGAGCCCACACTCCAAATGATAGCAATGAAGGTATAGACATTGTAGTGCCTGCAACAACAAACACTGCGACACCTGCAGTAGCTGCATGTCCGGTAGTTGCATGTTCGAGATCCAACGCGGGAATGAATCTTCGTAGTACTGCTTCTATTACTGAAGAATTGACTAAGCAAGAAGAGCCAATACACATAGAAGAGATTGTACGTGAGAGGAGTCCAATCTCCCAAACGCGTAGCACTCCGACGACGAAGATAGCGGGATACGATTCAGATTTGTTATTGCAAGCTATTATGACTTTGAATCGCAATCATGCGCCTTTGATTGAAGGTGGAAGTGTAGATGTTGTTAGGGCTATTGATTGTACTCCCGCCCCTCAACCAAGGGTCACGAGGTCTACTCCCGCCCCTCTGCCAAGGGCCACGAGGTCTACTCCTACTTCCTGTCAAGATCCACTAGGCCTCCCATGCATCGCGGTCCACCTGCGACTGTTGATAATGAAGTTCGTGGATCAGCCCCCCAACCCTTACAACCTTCACCGGTATCCGGTCCAAGAGGATCTTTAGCAGGTACACGTGAACGCACGCGTGGAGGGAAGAAGCGTTTGAGAAAGACGCAAGACAGGCTGAGCGACACCCTGTTCCAAACATTGATGGCACCACTGATACGTTGAGGTTGACAAAACGATTGGTGCAAATGAGAGGTGCGGGCAGCAGCGTGGACACCGAAGTGCGCAATTTGAACTCAGATATAGAACATGAGATGCTTTATCTAGCAATACTACCAAGAGAAGACAACGGCGACAATGAGAGACATGGTGGCAATACTAGCGACCAGGAGTCAGAAAAAGAAACGGACCCCGTGGCCGATGAAGTGCCCAGTGATGACACATTCACATTCTAATTGTATCGGATGTAGTTGAAGATGTAGTTAAGTTGTACTGTACGGATTCAACATAATGTTTTCTTAGAGAACATAATGCTTTCTTAGAGAAGATTTGTGGTTGAACGTTTATGGCCAAATAGCCTTGGAGTTGGTAAAGCGCTTGTAAATTTGGAACATCCGTAGTGATAGTACATGGTATGTACAAGTTACAAAAATCTATACCAGCCACCTTGATTGAAAGAAATTAGTCCCAAATCCACAACGGTTGCATTGAGACCTTGAAGGCTCTGATGGTCCAACAGTGTGTTATAGGATTTTTGAACACTATTTTGACAACTTAATCCAAAACCACTATCTCATCATGACTTTTAATGTCTCACCGCAAAACTACAACCACATGCTCAGGTACCTGTTGAGTTGACTTGAACTGATTCTTAGCAAATTCCAATGAAGGTCTCTTCACGCCTAGCGGAAGTCAATTACATTTAGTATATAGTCTCTTCACAGGTAGCAGAGGTCGTAGAGGTTCCATAGAAAATTTCTTGACTTTCAGCTTCAAAGGAGATTTTTGTACAGGAGGCAATTGTTTCGCAGCCATGTTGAAATCCCTCACAGAAGTTGGGGATCTACAATCATCCTGTGGCACATTCTGAGCCACTTCAAGCCACTCCGGTTTGTTGAAAACTTTTGTGTTGCTTAAGAATTAAAAATCTCCATAAGTAGCAATCTAKAAACAAAGTATTCCCAAACAAACATCCTAATTACTAAATAAGTCACATCAAGAGCCCACATTCTTCTATCAGCAGGGTTGATGTTTGTGTCTCACCGTGAGATTTCTCTATTTTATCCATCTTGAGAAATTTCTTTTCATAGGCATTGTAAACTCGATTGAAAACATGATGAGCGTTTTCCACATGAAGCTCTAATGGCATGGGATTATTTCAACATTTAGCAATGCAGAGCACAGTTGCCTTCCCAAGCAAAACTTCCACCACATTCTTGTTCTAAACTCCTTTGATGTTCCCTAGTACTATAAACACCTCCTTCCAGACCTTATCTGGAGGAGTGACTCTCCTTACACAAAGTGGAAGCTCCTCAAACCGGAAGAACCACCAAATGCGCACCTTCTTGACACCACGCTCATCATACAACCTCATGAGCTTGCCAAGACTTGGCTCTGATAATCCAAATCTCACAAACACGTAGTCGTGCAGAGCATACCGAACACCTTTGAAAAACATGAACTCATAGCTAGAAAGAGACCCAAGCTTGTTAGTAATGACCATCCAATATGAAACAAATGAAGTGAGACACTGAAGGCTTTGGAGAATGTAGAGTCCACTGTCAAATGAAGGAAACTAAATTGTAAGCAAATTAGAAATACGAAAAATATCCCCCTTTGGAGCGGCATGCTCAAATTCTGACTAAGGTGAACCACAGCACTCTTCATACCCTAAATTGTGGTCATGCTTCAACCCGCGGTCAACCCCTGTGCCCGCAATTTCCCACTGATGTAAACCTGCGGTTGCCCTCTTTTGAATCTGCAGTCGCCCAGTTAAATGGACCCGCAGTCGCCCAATCAAATTGAACCTGCAGTCGCCTAGTGTTTTGGACCCGCAGTCGCCTAGTGTTTGGACCCGCAGTTGCCCAGTGTTTGGACCCGCATTCGCGTCCCCCTTACTCGCAATCGCCATACCCACGGTCGCACAACCCGCAGTCGCCTATGCTGACGTGGTTTGGGCTTTCCACGTTGGATGAAAATATCTGCCTGTCGGGCAGAAAATTTCCAAAATTTGGGCAACCGTGGGTACGGCGACTGCGAATTTGTCGAGCATATGCGACACTCGACATACTCAACATGCGACGTCAGACAGACAACTTGACACCGAAACCCAAAAACGCATTCGACAGAATAATCCTGTTATGAAGCAAATGGGACAATACATCTTTGCATTCAGTGCAATGATTAGTGCAAAAATAACTCAACATCCACAATTGGGGGTAGCGTGTTTCTTCCCCGTCTTTGCCTGCTCCACGGCCTGTAAGTGCTTGGTGGACAGCAAGTGGTGCATCAAATTAGGTTCCAAATTCTTCTTGGGTGGGCATAGGTTGTGCATCTCCCGACAATAGAAGCAGCGCACCTTCATCTTGAAACTTTTTTGCTTGCCTTCCTTGAGCGGCTGGAATACAATGAAAGGCTTTTGCAAATCTTCCAAACTAGCGTTCATTGCTTCCATGATTTCAATCCTTTCTTCTATCAACGTCTCGTGCATCTTGGGAGTCAATTGAACGTTCCTACCCTTAGGAGCAACGGACTGCGGGTGATCAGCATATTCCACTCCATTATGAGCGCACCAATTCTTTACGTGGCTGTTGCTGAGCAAGTGCTTCCATCTGAAATTGTTGAAGAGATTTTGAATGTTGCTCTTCTCGTGCTTACCATTGCTCACCCCAACCTCCTTGCATCATTCCAAGCAAAAAATTTTAACGACCTCCTGTCCATTGATATCAGCAGTCCTCAATAACCACCGATTGTCTTCCAATGAGGCGCTTTGCAATTCCCTCTTCAGCTTCTTGCCGTGTTCAAGGTAGCGGTCCCAGATGTCCTCCAAAATCAGAGTGGAATGCAATTGGTGTTCTAAGGAATCGGTGACTCCCGATGTCCCACTAACCCTAGAGTTTGATAGATGGGGGACTGCACCTTCTTCACAACCGAGATCACAGCTTCTATCTTCAGGTATGGCCTCACTTTGCGTACCTGCATCGTCCAGGCGCCGACGTTCAAAGGCTTCCCCTGAAACTACAAGGCCCAATGGCCAAACAAAAACATCCGCAAGCACGTCGCTGAAGAATTCCATTTTATGCGGAACTCTACTGCCTTCCTCCTTGTCCCAGGAGTCAAATGGCCATTCCAACGTTGTTTTTTCCTCCAAACGCAGCCTCAGTGATGCATAGGTTTCGTCTTAGAAAATCTTGAACTTGCTGTAGAAAGTTGGTTCTCCGAAGTTGTCCTCCATTATCCACATCTTAACTGCAGTGGCCATTTCCGAGAACCCTATCCCAACCCTTAAAAACACGATATTCAAAATTTTGAGAGATTTCCAGTGAAAYGAGAGTTTGGCGCAGACTACAATTCAAGAATTGCAGTGAAACTTACTCTCAAATTACCAATAAATGACCCATTCATAGACTAGAATTCCGAAATTGGAGCCAATATTGTATGAAATGACAACACTTTTTATACACTATATTCATTGAATATACAAGTACACGATGTATACGCATTGGATGCACAACATATTGCCATGAAATTGCCTGCGTTGAGCCTCTATAAAGCAAAATAGAAATTTGAAGAAGAATTGAAAAGCCTAAGTGAGTCCTTGCATTCTAATTCGTGAATTAGAAGTTGTTTGAAGCAATTCCGGAGATATCACCACCTATGCAAGTGGATGATTGGGAATTGACTATGGAGCCTCAAACGCCATGCAAAAAGAAAGGAAGGACTTCAGAGCAACAAATTCCACAGTGGAGGCAGACTGAATGAGGCTAAAGCACGGAGAACTACGGAAACAAATCTTGACATGACCATTGAAATTGACCCTCGCACACCGCACTGTGTGAAGCTCCATCTACGAGGGTCATTCTCAATGGTCGTGGCATGATTTGTTTGCGTTGTTTTTCATGCTTTTGCATCATTTAATTCGCCTCCACTGTGGAATTCGTTGCTCTGAAGACCATCCTTTCTCTTTTCATGACGTTTCGGGGTTCCATCCACCCAAACTCCTCTTTACAATGGTGCGGATTTCTCCAGCATGTCTTCAAACTCCAAGTAACCATGTACTAGGAGTACACAAAATAGACATTTATTTCTACACCTACATTACACAAATTTCCTTCTATTGATGCACAACTACTTACTAACTACGCGAGAGACTCTTCATCTTCTCCATGGCTTCCAAAATTTTGGGTCCTCTACTATATCCATTGGCAATTTTCCCCACCTCGCGCATTTCTTGCCTTCGTGGGGCCTTCAACGACCTACGCTCCCACGAGTCCCACGACGAAGAGGAGCACTGACTATGCGAAGGCTCATCATTCTTTCTCTTCAACCTCTCTCGCTGAGACGTCGCACGCTGCCGCGGAACAGAGGGTGGAATGACATGTCGGAGAACAAATTTTTCTTGTTTATCCTCTAAGATGTGGGACTTCATTTCGGGTGCCTCTACCGGATAATTTGCGTCACCATAGAGCTTTCTCTGAGGCACCCTATCCAAAGCAGATGGCTCCATTGACGACGACGGCCCTCCCTTTGAGCGCAAAGGCGAAAGCGAGCACGAGATTGTACGAGGCATCCGGTCCGAAGGACTATCCACAACCCCGTCGTTGATGGGCTTTGTACAAAAATCCATGGAGGAATTGAGTGTGGATGCGGAGCCGAGGAAGTTCCCGGTGCTTAGGATTATGTACTGTCCGTAGTCCATGATGGAGTCCTCGGACGCTCGGCATGAAAGCTGACCCATCGGTTGACKGCACGTCRAGKCCCTCAGCATCTGAAACGCGACAACAATGAATWAGATTCAAATGAAACAGTCCATCAAATTTGGTTGGGCTAGAACCACAGACAMAAGCCRTCCYARAATCATCACATGATGTATCCCYATGATGCATTTCAACTCGACTCGAGCTCAATTGCCAAATCCRACAACGTACGGAAAGCATCGTGCAAGTGCCACCATTCAACTCGAATCGAGCTAAACTACATACCTCCGCTAACTAATTCTTGGCGAGCCGCGGACCACCTCCATGAGTTGTTCGTACTCTCGACGACCCCTTTCGTCCCAAAGCATCCGCCACCCGATTCTCCCATTTATATTACCCCGGAACGATTTCAGCCCCACGTCGCGATGGACATGCAGTTGTCGAAACCAAGGAAGAAGGATTGCAAGGAGGAAGTTGTCCTTGTCGCCGTTTCCCCGGTTACTCCAGGAATCCAAGAGTATGACGTTCTCGGGATTGTTCAATATGTGCTTACGGGGATTGTCGTCCACTATGACGGTTTTGTCACAATTGAATCCCCCTTGGGCGTGACCAAAAAGCACGTCTAAGCTCTTAAGGAACAGGTCCTTATTGATCCCGAGTTCTTTAAACAACGTTAGCCTCCCAGTTTTATCCTTGCTCTTAAGCGTCTTGCAAGCATCTTGCCCGAGGACGGCATGTTGCATTGTTCCGTCGGGGAAGAGGTATTCACAAATGTCTTCTGTGGTGGATTTTTTCATTGAGCTCCACATTGAAACGCATGCTATTTTTTCTAACTCCACCAGGAACATGGAGCAATTGGGCCGAACGTACACCGCCTTCGGCCCCACAACCGCGTCGACTGTGGCTGAGTGCGGTTTGGATTGGTTGTTGAATTGGGCAATCATACCCTTTGATTTCTAGTCTTCGCAGACACAAAGAATGCCATTGAGGTCCAGGACGACATTGATCCTCTTTACTACCACCTTGGACCTCAATGGCCACAGGACGCCCTCCAATGTCCCTCCACGATCTATTGGAGGATCGGATTCCTGCTAGAAAACAGAGGACAGCGCGGCCAGTTATCATACGCGAAACTGGCATTTGCGAAAACCACGCGAAGGCAATGCAGAATATCACGCGGAACTACCACACAAACCTCAACCAAGTATTTCCACCATGTGACCAGAGGACAAGGAGCACGACATACCTCCCGCTGCGTTGAATCCGCAGGTTGCTCAGTAGCATCCGAGATTAGAGTTGCGGCAACAGAGACCGAGTAGTCCTCTTTGGGTGTCTCCGTTTCACTCACTAGTCTTTCCTCGACGGTAACCAAGCGTTCTCGTTGCGAAATTGGACAAGATTGCGCGGAAGGGGAATGCTCTAGTACAAAAGTTTTTGGGAGATGCTCAGTGCCTGCGATTCAAAATGGAGTAAAAAGATCTCTGTGAGAAATTTATATTACAATCTCAAAATGTACAAAAATGCACCAAAATCCGTAGTGTTCCCCTAATGCTAGTGGGGCTCCGTCAAAACTGAACCTATATGTACACAAACACTCGACTTGAGCCTGTCCTATACACTTTAGCTCGAGTCAAGCTAAAACAACAAAAAAAGAAAACGAGTTGTCATTGGCCACAACCTGGTTGTGCATCTCGAGTAGGCAGGGAACCACTTCCCAATGCAATCTCGGAAGTATCCTCAACTAAGTTGTGCCCAACGTCGACACCCTCCAGTGCGGCAGCTGTTGCCAGGACTTCGTCAATTGCTGGTGACGATCCCTCGATGTCACCGCTTGGCCTTTCAATATCCACTTCTTTGAGCATCGCCTCAATAAAAAGTTCGTGGATGACTTCTTCGGTAGGCGGCAGAGGAGTGGCCACGGGAGACTCGAGCGGGAGAGGTGGAGCCGCACTCTCGGACACAAGAGGACTTGGAGCATTGCTGTTGTTGGAGCCCGAAGGTAGCCCCTGCAACAGTCGCGGTGGAGAAGCAATTGGAGCTGGCAGAGCTAGTGCAGGCTCATTTGCATTTCTCTGCAGGAGCATGGCCATCAACTCTCTGCTTGTCCTTGTTTCCTCCCGCATCCATTCCTGCATGCTCTTGTGCATTTCCATGTTTGCCATACGCTCCGTGGCATTGTCAGCCCTCATCTGAGCCAATGCAAGCTCCGTCTGTTTCAGCGCCAGCTCCGTCTGCTTTTGCATATTGGCGAGAGACTCCAGATGTGCTCTCTGCATATCTACCAGCTGCTTCACAACATTCGTGATGGCGTCCCTCTTTCTCTTCTTTCCCGGTCGAGTAGGCGCCGTTGGAGTCTTCGGCGTCCGAGCACCTCGTGGCAGCATTGAGGAAGCGGAAGACCCTGGGATATCCGGAGTTGGATGACTCGTTGGAGTGGGCATTTCATCTAGTCCTAAGCCATCCTCTTTGTCCTCGTCCTCGTCATCTTCATCGTCATCAGAAAGGTCCTCGACGTCGTCGTCGACAGGAACATGCCTCCGCCTTTGCTGACTTCCGGGCGAGTCTTGACTAGACCGGAGCTTCCTCTTGGAGGATGAAGGCTCTGACTGCAACTCGGGCGCGGGATCTGCTGATGGAATCCAATACCCACTCTCCAGGAAATCACTCTTATCGAGGGTCATTGCCTTGGTGCAGATTTCTTCCCACCAAGAAGACTCCTCCGCGGGACCCGAGGCGTAAACGTCGACACAACTCAGCTGCACAAAATGGTTTCGCAAATTAGAAAGGCCATGATTGCCATCCAAATTGATTACCTCAAGTTGAACTGAATCGGAAATCTAGGTGATCTAATATATCAGTGAAGTGAACAGAAACATACAATGTAGATGGATGGAGTGGACACTTCAGCTCGATTTGAACTGAATTGTTGTGCAATGTCTTATCATTGCTGTGCAGGTGAGTTTCCCTCCAGCGAATGCAGAGAACACCTTCATGCCCGTGGAACATAACTTCCGGATAAGCCACAAGTAGAATTCCATGCGCAATTCGACATTGTACATGCGGTACTCAAGTTCACTGTATGCACGTGCCTTCATGTACCGCGCAGTTTCTGGACAGTGGAGTTCCTCCGGTATCGGAACCTGCTTGGGGTTCTTGGGATTCTGGAGGATCATCAAGAAGACTTTTTTTGGTGTCCTGGATGCTGCGACATGTCCAAGATGATCGTTCTTCCCCGCATAGTAATCGGCGTGCTGAATATGGTAGGAGTCCAAGACTTTGTTCATTTCCACAAACCTCAGCACCTGCGCTTGCTCCTTCTCATCGGCATAAATGAACAACCACGAAGAGAGCTCCTCAACTTTTGGCTCCTTCTTGAACATGGAGCTGATGACCTCGACAAAATACGAACTATCAACAGTCGACTTCTCTTTCTTCTCAAGCCCCGGAAGAACACGGAAGTCCACCACTCCTAGCTGCATCCTCTCCATGGTTTCCCCTGTCCAAGCACCCACGGGCCACTCCGAATGTAAGTTCCTATTGCCCTCGTATGTTCAATAGTGCCCTTTTGCGGTCGGCTTCACAAACTTCGATTTGTGTTCCAAGAACACCTTGAAGAACTGAAATGCATCTTTGGAAAGCTGAGCGCAAGATTTGTTCCTTGACMTCACCATCTTGGCCTCACTGAAGTATCTCTCGCCCGGTCAATCAAGCAGAATGTCCATAGTTGCTCTCGAGAACATGTGGTCCGCCTTGAACTTCTTCCAGTTCTCCACTATGATTTTGTTCTTTGCGTTCATAAGGCCAAGCTCAGGTTTTATTTGGTGGATCTCCTTCTTCACCAAATGCTTCCGTTTCCGCCTTTCCGCCCACTCCTTTGAGGTGTAGCAGCTGTCCAACACCGAATTGATTGCTTTAATTGTCACCTTTGGATAACCCTGCTTCCGCTTGTCACCGCTCTGGTTGAGGATGTGGTTTGCAAGTTTTGCAAGCTCGTCATGGCTGAGGTTACCAAGGAACTTGAAGAATTTGCGGGTCAGCATACAATTGTCTAGGTTCCAATCCGTCCTAGCGTTGAAAAGCTTATTGGTGTCAGGGTTCAAAAGCTCTCTGTGTGCGGCGGCAATAATGACCTCCTTCCAGAGGTTGTAGACATCATCCGGAGCACTGATCAGCTTCATTTTGTTTGTGAGTTTGAGCTTCTCTTCCTTGTACTTTGTCTTTGACAGTTTCAGGTTCTTGTTTACATCGATCATGGATAATAGCACGTAAACAGCCTTCTCGAATTCCTGACATTACAATCCATGGAAACTCATGAGGCACAGCACTTTAGCTCGATTCGAGCTGAATCACAGTACAAAAAGAAATGTTTCAAATGAAAATGGAGGCTACGAATACAAGCATTTCAGCTCGAGTCGAGCTGAATTACTTACAAGGAGTTTGTCCTTGTTTCGGAGATTCTCAACTGTCCTTTGTGTTGCTGAGACGGTTCCTATTGACGCCTCCTCCTTGGGATTCCTCGGTTTACCCATTGCCACCCAGACGGTCCGCGCTCCAAGGATATTGGTAGCCCATCAAGGTTGCGTTGCCACAAAATGATTTGTGCGGTTGTAATATGCAAATATGCATCGAAGCTTTTCTGCATCCGCTGACCATACCACGAAGCAGTTCCATTTCCGAAAATGCTTGCGGTCCTCTTCGGCAATGCCATTAGCGTTGTCCATCATCCACTTGCTCGCCTCAACACTGTGCTGGCCGTTGATGATGTAGAACTTGTCCTTCTCGATATCCTCCCACGTCTTGGGCTTCTCGTTGTGACCCACGAGCATAACGCAGAGTGTCTGTTTGCCGCTCTTGTTTGGAATGTTCAACAACCACGTGACCATGTCCTCCACAATTCCGTTCTCTTTGGACCGAATGTTATATGTGGAGGGAGCGGGAATGAGCTGCGTAATGTCGATTTCTTTTTTTTCACCAACGGATAAAATGTAGGCGTCTTCGCATGACGTCCAAAACTTCTGGTACACCTCGCTCACGGACTTGTAGTCGGGCCTCCTCTCCGTTTTCCGAGARTGCGGGACATTCTGCATCTCGTCCACATAACTGACTTCGGCGACCTCGGATTGCTCGGCCAATTTCTCAGGCGGCTTTGCAACTGAGGTCGACCCCACAACCTTCTTGCCTTGCTTTTGCGGGGGTGTCTTCGCTGCTTTTTGACTATTTCGCCTCCTTCTTCCAGCCCCCGATTTGACCACCGAGTTATGCTTTGAGCTCTCACTGATCCCAGCCTTCACAGTGTTTATAGATACAGAGCAGGATTTATTCAACTCGGACTGGAACTCCAGCTTGCCCTTCAATGTGCTGAGATCACTGAGCATGAAACGAAGCTTCGCACACAGACGCTTGCCATTTATTGTGCTGCCGTCTTGATTCTGCCACTCCTTGTTGTCAAGCTTTTGTTCAAGCTCCTTCACTTTAGGGGCGAATAATATAGAAGTTTCGAGGCTTCTCAGGAACGGTGTCAAGGTGAAGGGTATGTGAATGGAATTCAGACATATCGTAAAGTGGTATTGTTTTTTGCGAAGCTCTGGCACTTCCGTCATGCACTTGATCTTAATCACACGATGACCGTCTGCTTCAACGTCTTTCACCCTCTCTTCAAATGATAACTAAATGAACACTGAGGAGTTCTTGAACTTGTAGGAAAAGGCGATTTCATTTATGAATGGAATCACTTGCAAGGACCAGGCTTCAACTTTATCGGGCTCTTTGAACTCCCAGAATTCTCCTTCGCTGAGCATCATATTGCTTTCGTTCAAGTCATCAAGATTATGAACCTCGCATCTTTTGAAATATTGCTCCAAGCTAGCAACTTCTTCCTCCATTCTGCACAACAGGTGCATATTTAGTCCCTCTGTAGGTTTAGCTCAATTCGAGCTAAAATGACAGATAGGAATTTTTGTATTCATCAGTCAAATCATTTTCCTTACTATACGTCTCACCGATTGCCTCTAAGTTGTTTACTACTGAATGTCAATGACTCTTGCCTTTGCATTTATCGTTCTTCATTACATGGATGGTTTGGTTTTATGTTGTCAATGATATAAGACGATTCCTTAAAACTTTAAAAAAATAAAGCAAGCAAACAACAATCTCTGAGTTACGCGACATATCCTATGTTTGAGGCTTGTTGATTCAGCTCGAATCGAGCTGAATGGTGTGGAGCAGCTACTTATAGAGTATGAATTTGTCATATTCATACTTATTTTGGGTTAACGAGCTCGCACGCTGTTGTCATACGGTTCAGCTCGATTCGAGCTGAACAGCAATTGTTATGGAAAGATATTAGAATTCGTATTCATGATACTGTTTTATAACTGGAAATTAACTAAAGAACAGCACGAGTACCATGGCCTAGGACTGTTCCGTCCTCTCTTCCGGTTGTGTAATTAGATATTGTGCTAAATCGGTCAAGTCGGAGTTTTTATTTCTGTGTTTGTAAGTAGAACCTTCAGCCTACCAATGTGTTTGGTGGATGTCAATTCAACTCGAGTCGAGTTGAATTGACAAGAGGTTTTTCCTAAATGTGGTGTTAATTACTTGGTGAATTTCTATAAGCTGGCACGCTGTTTTTTCTTACTGCCATTCAACTCGATTCGAGCTGAATCGTAGGCTGCTTGTATGTGAAGTCATCATAAGAACATTCAAATTAGGGTTCAAGTGTGAATTGTATCGGCCAAACCCTAATCTTTGGTTCGTCGATATGAGTTCTCTTCGACCACAACCTTATGAATCCTGGACCGAGACCCTAAGCACTCAATACGGTTAGCCTTTAGGAAGAATGTGAAAAAAAACTGGCAGTTGAAATGCAATGGAAGCTCTATTTGTACAAAATGAAGAATATATGCACAACAAAATCCTGTCAAATGTGCAACAAATTAGGGTTTAGGATAACTGTATAAAACATGAATCCAAGTGAACACATTGATACGGAATCATTACAGGACTGCTTCATCCTAACCCTATCAACGTTATCCTAAATCACAAGCAACAGTAATGGCATTGAATAGGATAATTCCAAGATAAACTAAGCTTGCATTTCAAAACAAACATATGATTTTCTAAAACAAAACAATAAACAATAGAATGAAATCAGTCTCTCAATGAATAGGAACTCACCCAATAGTGAAGTACGTATGCAATGACACAATCTTCCAACCCCACCTTTGAATGTTCAAATGAGCCAGAACACCAATTGCTTCACCTCGAACAAAACAGCAGGAAATGGAAGCAAACCGAATTGGTATGCAATAAAATTCTGACTATGCAGAAACCCTCCCAAACCTCTCACTGAAATTCTGAAGCGGCAAAGAAGAACCCTACCCGTAACAAGAAAATGGAAACTCACCCTCCTAAACCTCTCACTGCAATGCTTTGTCACTGCACTTCCCTCTCACTGCAATTCTGAATTGACAAACAGGAACCCCACCCGTAACAAGAAAAAGGAAATTCACCCTCCCAAACCTCTCACTGCAATTTCCTCTCAATTCTGAAGTGACAAATAGGAACTCCCCTCGTCACAAGAAAATGGAAATTCTAACCGCTTAAAGGAATAGCACCCTCAAGACGGATGTAGCTTCATATCGAAAAAACCGACAATTGAAAGGCACTGTGGAGTGTAGATCGCAAAAAACAGAAGTGGATCGAAAAACAGAAAAGTTGTACAGAAGATCGTAAAACAAATAAGATCTGAAGACGGTGGAGTAAGAAGGCAAGCTCTCAAAAACAACTGTGAAGAGAATCTGAGAGAAAAGTATCTCAAGGAAACCTAAACCCTAAACCTCTCCACAAAACTTCTGCCAAAAATCTCAGAACAGAAATCAAAACAACCCCCGCCGAGAACCTCGAAGAAACCTGAGAGCAAAAGCCTCGGAGAAGCAGAGATGCGAAAAGCAGAAAATCCTAGCGAGGCCTGCGGAAGAATCTCGACGTGTGATATCCGGGTTGTATTGATACCCGGGCTGTATTGATACACTGGATAGTGTTATTGCATTTTCTTAGCTATAGATACCCTAAACCCCAGCCATTTCATATAAAGACCGTTTCCAATGATGTATTGACCAACCTTTTTTTTTTGGTTTTTCAAAAAGTGCCAAGATGGAGATCACATAAAATTTGGTGAAGCATTTTATTTCTTCATACATCCATCTTATTTCATACAAAGACCATTTCCAATGATGTACTGACCAACCCTTTTTTTGTGGTTTTTCAAAAAGTGCGAAGATGGTGATCACTTAAAATTTGGTGAAGCATTTTTTTTCTTTGTACATCCATCTTTTGTACCATAAAACGCTTTTCAATCAAATTCATACACTTTTTCATCCGAATTTGACAATTTCATCCATATTTTAAATTGGATTGAAACTTTTTTGGCGAAAAGAGGTTACTTTTTTCTAGCGAAAAAAATATTTGAACTATGAAATGGTGCTTTTTGACTCCATTTCGCCCAAAAGAAAGGGCTGGTATTGACCCTTGCTGTTTAAACGGTAAATGTATATATTCATACCGTAAACCTCCCATATACACTTATGTACGTTAATTTGTGAAATTAGATTGTCCCTCACCTTCGCTAAAAGTTTAACACTATATGTTTACTGTTATTGTACGTAATGCAAAGTCTTTTCTATACTAGTACCACGTATTCTGAAAAAATGCGAAAAATGAAAACTACAAAACATACACTTAAGATATTTGCATTTCAAGAGGTTCAAGAACACATGTTTGAGGTTCTATAATCACTAAAACATTTTTTTGGAATTCAAATATGTTCACTACATAATGTGGGAAAGGTGAACTCAAATTCTACATATTTGATATTGAAGAATGAAGTTCACTTTGGGCATTTCTTTTAATGACATTTATTTTTCAAATACCAAATTGTTTTATAGAACTCAAACAAAGAATTCGTGCGGATTCTCCATTTTGGTTTATAAAGTTTATGAAATTTCTATGACTTTAAACTGCACTTACATCATCACTTTTGAGTTTAAATTATTTATAGCTTCTTCAAGTATTAGAAAACTCAATTTCTTCAATTTTCAATTCCATAAATTCCACAAGTCTATATGATGCTTCAATCTAGATAATTGGAGGATRGATTTGGTTTAATTTCATTTTTGTTCAAGGAATTCCTGTGTGCATGTGTATGTCATATTAAAAAATGGCCCAAGCATTCTTTAATGTCAATTACTAAGTTTAAATAAGGAAGTTGCTTGGATGAACGTATGATTATAGCCTTCTAGAAAACTCTAAAACTTATTTTTGCATTTAGTTTAAATAAAAAGTTATAAAAAATGATCACTTATTTCATGACAATTGGATATTGTAGTTTAAAAACAACGTCTATGAATCCTATCATTTCAAAAAAATTGAAGATTTGCATATTTAAGAACATTGATAATAGTTGAAAAGGCTATATCTTAAGAAGTCAAAACAATTGCGATTGCATGTAAATATAGCCATGTAATACACGAAAATGAATAGATCAATTAGATGTTGGATATCCTATTTTTTTGAGGTACAAATACATTAAATAATGGTTGGGCTTATTATTGTATGCCAATATTTGTAATTAGAAAAAAATTAATTCAAATATTTTTTTCAAAGAAAATGTAATTATTTCGTGCTTTCAGACTACCATGGATGCCCCAGCTCTACACAACGCAGCAAATTCTTAAGTGCACAAGTGCACATATTGTACACACTTTTTTGAACTTGTATATGCAGTTCTTAATGCAATTTGTCATTTAAATATTCTGTACTAAGAACTTTGGTAGCTTAAATACCAACCTGAATTCTAATTCAATAATTAAATAGGATTAAAACATGTCAHATATTTAAATGGAATGGTTGTAGAGCATGAATGTTCTAGGATGTAATTCAAAATGTAGGCCCATCATTTTAAATTAAAAATTTGTTTTATTTACTTTTGGTCCTTTAAATCCAAAAACAATGCAATGATTATTTTTCTTAAAACAATNTCGTGGAAAAAAACTTTGAATTGAACTTCAATTCGCAGTTATTGGAGAAACTTCACATGTGGATATTTCTGTAAAAATGTTTTGCCACCTTCAATGCCACCTTGAATTTTAATTTAATACATGTATCAGTTTCAACTCCATATCCCAATTCGAAGGAGGATGACAAATCACGAAATAATGCATAAATAATTTACTTTCTACATACCATTTTCGCTTAACCAAAATAAGTTTCTTTACAATTATCTTTCTATTGGAAATGCAGTGATCCATTATTTCTTGAGAAAATGGCTGCTTAAGTTGTACAGCATGCAAACAAACTTAGAGTAATTAAAACAAGTTACAAATAAAATTTGGAAATTCGATATGCAAGTTCATGTGTGAGTATATATAGGTAAATGTTCAGACGCCTTAAAGAAAATAATGAATTTCCAAATTTTTACATATGCCACATGGTTGCAATAAATCATTAAATATTGCAATAGATTAATTGTGAAATAGTAGTTGGGGATTTTCCTTCAAAATTTTTGCAAGACACGGAAACTTTCATTGTATTTTCAAATTTTTGTTTAAAATAAATAACACAATGTAATTTCTAATATCATACAAACACCAAAGTTTTTCTTTAGACCTTACAAGAAGGTTGGGGACACATTCTGTGCTAAGAAGTTTGATACTCGTACATCTACTTCTTAGCGCAATATCCAGAAAAAATACAGTGATAAGTTAAATGCAAAGAATAAATTCCCCCTGTCTCACAATTCTTGGAATTTTGAGATCCTAGTAAATTACAAAGAGCTCCAAATGATTTTTATACGGGCATTTAATATTTCTCTTCAAATGAGCTCTACCTTTTTATAAATTATAAATTACTCTTTAGAATTAAGAATGTAGATTGTAATTGACATTTTACAGAATCATAATCATATTAGAAAATTCAATGAGCCATAATTCAAGCGTTATCATTAAAGTAATTGCACCTGCTAATGTGGACTCCCATGTACCATAATTCATAATCATGGAACACACTATGTAAAAGGTCATAGCTTTCACTAATGACAATAAGGAATCCCATGTGACATAGTTCTTAATCATTAAACACACTATTTAAAAGGTCATAGCTTTCAGTGATGATGACCACCATCATTAAACTCTACTCCAACATTATTCTTCATTGACGTCTAAATGAATGCTTGTACATGAAATTTTCCAATTAAAAGTATTGAAATTATTCACTAAAACCATGACGCCTCCACTTACCTGGAACTTACCTCAATCAAATTACAAACTGAAACACTATTTTTAAAATTAGTATAAAACAATTTCGAATGCATTAATTAAGTAGGCATTATATAAATAAACAAATTAGCGCTTAGACCATTTCATTTTTTTGGTCCAAAAAATGCACACACAAGTTCCAAATTTTTTTTGGATGCCGGATTGATGTTCTCGTAGTGCCATGCAAGTGTTTGTATCATTCTATTCATCCATAAATTGTTCATGGACTCAGCGGCCGCATGTAACAAATATAAATTATATTAAATGAATGCNTGTTCATGGACTCAGCGGCCGCATGTAACAAATATAAATTATATTAAATGAATGCTTGGTGCACTATTTTGGTCCAAAAAAATGCTCACACAAGTTCCCATTTTTTTTTAGACGCGGGATTCATGTTCTCGTATTGCCATGCAAGTTCTTGGATCATTTAATTAATCCATAAATTGTTCATGGACTCAGCGGCCGCATGTAACAAATATAAATTATATTAAATGAATGCTTGGTGCATTTTTTGGGTCCAAAAAAATGCACACACGAGTTCCAAATTTTTTTTGGACGCAGGATTCATGTTCTCGTAGTGCCATGCAAGTGTTTGTATCATTCTATTCATCCATAAATTGTTTATGGACTCAGTGGCCGTATGTAACAAATATAAATTATATTAAATGAATGCTTGGTGCATTTTTTTGGTCCAAAAAAATGCACACAGAAGTTCCAAATTTTTTTTTGGACGCGGGATTCATGTTCTCGTATTGCCATGCAAGTTCTTGGCTCGTTTTATTAATCCATAAATTGTTCATGGACTCAGTGGCCACATGTAAGAAATATAAATTATATTAAATGAATGCTTGGTGCATTTTTTTAGTCCAAAAAAATGCACACACAAGTTCCAATTTTTTTTTGGACGCGGGATTGATGTTAAATTTGCGCCATAGAAGTATTTCCATGATTTTATAAGTCCATGAATTGTTCGTGGATGAGCGGCCGCATCTTATAATCCATGGAACCAATCCAAATATTAAATGAATGCTTGGTTTAGGGTTTTGTGGGTCTAAAGAAGTGCACACACGAGTTCTATTTTTGCACCCTAATCTCTAAACTCTAAACCCTGAAACCCTGAACGCTATATTCTAAAGCCTAAACCCTAAACCCTGAAGTAGAAGCACACAGCACATCCATTGTTTACCACTGTTTGGAAATACTGGATTTTCTATTACTTCTACAGAATTTGTTTTTGGCTCTATTAAATATGGAAATCTGGGATCGCCAAATCGCTTATTTGTTTTGACGCTGGTGCTAAATATGCAAACCGTAATAAATGAGCGTTACAATGCATGAAAAGGCATTTCATTATTTAGTTGGAAGCATGTAACAGTTTGGACCCATGCACATTAAATAGAAATTAGAAGGATCCACGAAAGTCTGATATTCTGAATGGTAGATAGTGAGGTCAGTGATCAAAGTCAATAAATAGGTGAGAAGGGAATCAAGTGAATGTAGAGGACCCCACAATACCTGTGGGTCCATTTACTGAATTCAGCATCCCATGCCTTTTAGTTTTTGTACAACTGTGACGACTGCTGTGATTCTTGGATTTTGAAATTCGGAGATCCTTATTTTGAAGACGAAAGTCCGTTCGCGGTCTTTCCTTCCCGCGCAAGGAGTCGGGCGTACGTCAGGATCCCGATTGCAATCATTCCTTTCCACCTTGCTCTTGTTGATGTTGCGGAGGTGTGCGTTTGTCTCCTCTCATGCGTATTCAGTTTTTGTTRTGACGCTTGGTCAAGCCTTCCAGTAGTTTGGTTATCGATTTGTTGATTCCCATCACGATTTGCGAGGAGGCTTTCTGTCGCACAATCACTCCGGTTAGCCTTTTACACCTTCACACTTGCTTTGACGTTTTTCATTGCATACATGGTAAGGTTTAGAAGTTCTTTTGTCATTAGTTGTTTGCAGAAAAGATGTTTTGCATACTGGCTTGACTTCTGGTGCAAGTGATTATGCTGTGTAATGCACCTCTTTTGCGTCCATCGCAAACCCATTGTCATACATTGTTGAAGGAACGCATTGCTGCGAGAGAGTTTGAGCTGATGATGGTGCCGGAAATGTCGGATTACTATTTATAGCATATTCAGATTGTATGTTCTGAATTCTAAGTCTCCGAGATTTGCGGGAATGGTGTTCTTCATTCTCACACTGCATTTCAGTTCGACTGGAGCTTTATCGACATTCCAAATAGAATGCCTTCTTCATGGTGTCTATTGAAACAAACTATAAACTATAGTGTCCATTCAGCTCGATTCGAGCTGAATAGACAGTGAATGCGAGACTGGTGTTGACAATTCCGACACTGCACTTCAGCTCGAATCGAGCTGAATCGACATGCCAATTTCATGACTCTCTTCTTGTGTTTGACGAATTTGACTATAGGTTGTAGTGCCTATTCAGCTCGAATCGAGCTGAACGGACAACCAAAGCTGGACTGGTGATAAAAAATTCTGACACTGCAATTCAGCTCGACTAGAGCTGAATCGACATGGCAAATTAAAGACTTGCTTCTCGTGTCTGACGAAACTGACTATAGGGTGTAGTGCCTGTTTAGCTTGAATCGAGCTGAATGGACAACCAAAGCTGGACTGTTATTGAAATTCTAGCACTGCATTTCAGCTTGACTAGAGCTGAATCGACAATCCAAAATCATGACTTGTTTGTCGTGTTAGCCGAAAGTTGTCAACAATCTGTGTCTGTCTATTCAGCTCGAGTCGAGCTGAATGGATAGCCATAGACTGTGTACATTCCCAAAGACGATTGCAGAAGGAATTCGGGTACATTTGTTAATGTTGCACTTCAGCTCGACTTGAGTTGAATGGCCTGAGGTTGCTGAATATATACTCCTGTTGAGTTTTTTTGAGATGAAAAGTTGATCCAGGCTGAAGAAATCGACAGGTCCTTGAATGAATATTTTCAAGAATCCTTGTACAACAGTTCAGCTCGATTCGAGCTGAACTGTTGTAGGGTGCGTCGCGGAGAGGCAATATGCGATTCTAGCACATCTAATGTGTAGTGAGTAAACATGGTATGTATGGAGAAATCCCTGTACTAGCAATTTAGATCGATTGGAGTTGAACTGCTGGAAGAGACATTATTATCACTCTTGAGGTAATATAACTTATCGCTTATAATCGACTTCGGATTATGATTTGGAATGATAAATTGTCTACATGAAGGCCCCTCCAGCAATTCAGCTTGAGTCGAGCTGAAGTTCTATGTTTGTGATGCTCGTAGTTTATTTTCCTTGTTTCACAGGTATCAGGAGTTCGACAGAGAATTCAGTTGACATGATGTTCTCCTCCGATGACGAATTCCAAGATCTTGAGATGATGAATATTGGCGGTCCAGAGTGCGAAGGTCTTCCACGTCGGCTTTGGATAACAAAGTGTGTAACTTTGTATAATGATGACGGCGTACTTGTTGGAGAAGGAACATGTCATAGTGTGAACACAGACCTTGTGCTTGGTGCCAACGGTCCTCTTGGTGACACGCACGTTGCAGTCCACATTTCGAAGTCCCATTACGAAGAGGACTTACCGCATGAGCAAGTGTACTCTCTTYTAGCATGGCCTATCAAGCTAGTCCACTGTCGTGGAGCAAGTTTGCACGATCATGATGCTCGAGACAACTTTAACCGTCTCCAAGCTATTCTCCAGAATCCGCTGTCTTTGACCTCGGCACGACCATATACAAGTGTCATCCGCAATCCACCTCATGAGACTAGCATCAAGACAAAGGAGCTTCTATCACAGGAGTCTATTAACATGGTGTCGAGCAAAGTTTGCTACAGCAAGAACTGCGTGCAGCCATTTCCAAGGAAGAAGATCCGAGCCTTCCGCGAACGCATGTACCAGAGATCCACATTCAAGTTTAGAGCGCACATGAAGACAGATGTTCACAGATCAATCCATCGTGACTTGCATGGGAGGAAGATGGTGACTATGGAAGAGATAAGTGTGTGTATGCGAGCGTGGATGCTTATTGCCGGGGTTGGGGAGGCGACATTCTATCGCTACATGAAATATGCAAAGGATAAACAAGAAGCTAGGGACCATGGCAACTCCGGATTGCTTAAGCCTAGACAACACAGTGAATAAGCCGCTGCAACATTGAAGTGAATCCTTGACAAAGAAGCGGATCACATGCCACATAAGTCCAGAACTTCGAAGTCTGGGGAGAAAGTTGTGTCGATGATTTTGCCTTCTACCTTTCAGTGGAAGAGATAGATGAACAAAATCAATGAAACCAATGCAGCCCTTGGATTGAAATCAGTCTCTACTTTGAACTTGAGCAAAATTAGAGCTATTAAGTTTCTGAAGTATGAAGTGAAGAAGCCAGGAGATAATTTTGCTCGTTGCGCCACTTGTGACAAACTACAGGAGTTGAGGAAAAGTACTCTGGCTAGATCTCAGAGCGCTTTGAAATGGTCGAGGAGGTTGGACAAACATCTTGCCATTGCTCGTGCACATAGGGAGTTGTACTATGCAAATCGACATCATTCACACAATTATCCACACCAGTGCTTTACAATCATGCACGACAAGATGGATCACGCCAAGACCGCTTGTCTTGTCTTCTCCCACAAGACCAAGGAGACGGACGCCTTCATGAAGTTGCCTATTTCTGTCACTGGCATGATTGCCCATGGCCATGGTGACGTCCGTTATGCCCACTACGGCTTGGATATCTTCCCCCAAGACTCAAATTACACCATCGGTTTGATGGCAAAGTTGTTGCTAGATCTTGAGGAGCCTCCAAAGTCCTCGTCTCGACAATTGTTTGTGAGAGCAGGGTCCTCCACTTTATTACAGAAGATCCTAAAAGGTGTCGAGATGTGCGTAGCCTCTTTACCACCAACCCCGAGAGTTTTGGTTCCGGCGACGCCATTGCCGCCCATTCTCAATATTCAAATGGACAATGCCTATGGAGACAACAAGAATAGATATGTTTTTTGTTTTTGGTCTCTACTTGTGGCAAACAAGATCTTCCGTGAAGTGTATGTGAACTTCATGATTGTGGGTCATACGCATGATGACATTGATGCATTGTTTGGAAGATGGAGTATGCTAATGAAGAAGGAGAATTTTCCAACAATCCCAACGCTCATGAAGTTGTTCATGGATGTGGAGTCCATTCCCACTATTCCTCATCTCATTGAGGAGGTGCCAGACTTCAAGGGATTCATTGCAGGTGCATTTGTAGATGGCGGTGAGATCCTTGTTGGATATACAAAGCTACAACAAGTGAAGTTCTACTTGGATTCAAATGGGATCTCGATCATGAAGTACAAATTGTTGTGCACTGATGTGGAATGGTTAGGGGAAGATGGCAATGGTATCAAGCTATGGAAGGAGGATTCTGAGGGGCGTAGTTTGTGGCCCCGTGGAGTGCCCTTGCCAGTTCCTTTAAAGCCAATGAAAAACTTGGAGGACATTCAAAATGGCTTAGGTGGATTTGTAAAGTATTGGGAGAACTTGTGCAATGTAGACGTCACGGGAGAGTGTAGAAGGCATTATGAGCATTTGGTGCACTATTGGCATGATGTCAAGAACGTTGTGCAAGAACCATTCATTGCCTCTCTAGTTTTGAAGGACGRTTTTTGGCCCAAGACCCGTGTTGAAGCGATTTTGGCAGATCAATTACGAGAGGATGGAGAAGATTGTGAGGAGTTTGGAGAGGATGAGGTCTATGTCGGGCCTTTGCGGGGCCGTCCACAACCGTCCTTCAGGGTGGGGCGTGATCTCTTCGAAGGTTATTTTGTTGCTCTTTGCCCCGCAGATGGTGACACACGACCGGTTTGGATTGCAAGAGCATTATCTGATCCAAATTGTAACCCTGAGAAACCAAATTGCATTCTCCTGCAATACTTTCGTCCAACCTCGAGGAGTCAAGATATTCATGACTTCTACACTGGATGGGACAGTGAAAGGGGTTTACGCTGGAAGGTTGATGAAGCCAAACCGCCTATTTGGGAGGGAACTAATGCTCTCATGACCGCTTGGAAGTCTCAAATCCGAAAGGATACTCAACAATGTCTACTCAAGATYCCAGCGGCGCAAATTGAAATCATCAACCAGAGCCTTGTTTCATATGCTTAATGTGTTGAATTTATATACACACATGTGTGTTAAGTAGTTAACGTCTTTATTGAGGATATTTATCTTTATATTTGTTTTATAGGGATATTTGCATAACCAATGGATTGGACTTTTTACATGTTAGTAGATGGTGTTTGTTTGATTTGATTTTAGAGATTTATATTGGAAAAATGTGTTTGATTGTAGTTTTGCATTAGCAAAACATTTGTGTTCACATTTATTTATATATATATGTGGAAATAATTGATTTATTATCGTATTCTTTTATTCTAATGATTTTTCAGTTTTCACGATATTTGTGTAAATTGAATTTGGAATTTGTAACTTGAAAGCCAAGTCAAAAAGGGTAGTGGGGATAACCACTTTTATTTGTTAAGGTGGTAAGCACTTGTCACATTTTTGGGTAGGGGGTTGGTTGGTTGTTGAATCTTTCCTGCCTGCAAAGCTCACTTAGCAGCACCAAGCCATGTATTTCTCTTAAGCGCTCATACAAGTTCAATGGGAATCGAACCCGGACCGCCTAGATGATACAAATCACCCCTACAATCAACCGCGGTGCTCATGACTTGGTGTTCAACAAATGACAGCATCTATGTTTATATGAATTAGAGCACTACTTCTACAACAACCTGGATGAACCGGAGGACTTTCTACTGCACTAAACTCTCATTTTAATGGAAATTTGCCTTTATAGCTTAAGAAATTTGTGTTTATCAATCTAAATTGGCTACAAGTAAATCATGATTTCTAAATGTCTAAATGGACAATATTATTTTGAGAGGACCCCAACCCCCCAAAATTTTGAATATTGTGTTTAAACCGTAAGGAGCTCAATGAAACGCTTAAACCCTAATCCAATGCATGTAACGCCTAAGCGCAAACGCCTCAAACTAAAACCCAAAAACTCCTCCAAGGCAATTGAATCTCACAACTGAATCTTGCCATCACAACAATCGTGCGAACTATGCGTTTAACACCCGACGCCTCAACTGAAACCCTAGAAGTCCTCGAAGGCTACGCGCGCAGTGTCTAGCTACACTGCACTGTTCGTTACAGTATGTTGTAAAGATATGATTAAAAATATGACTTAAGGATACACTGTACATGAGGTGTAGATAGACTATAGTACTTGTATTTTGAACTGTATCTAACTAGTACTATAAGTAAATATTAATTGAACCTACTAAACTTAATTCCTAGGATCCCATTTTTTTGCCCCTAATTTATATCCACCTAAATTTTAATGGACCATATTTTCCGTTTCCCTATATTACTTATAAAGGGCATGCCACTTTTAATGTCTCATAATTTGTATGTAAATTTCTTCTAAATTTTATCCAAGATTATTTAAATGTACCCTATATTCCGCCGCACGTGGGTTATTAAAAAACGGAAAGTGTCTTCCCCGAGGGTGGACGGGATAGCGGACGGGGTGGGCGGCAGACGGGACGGCGGGTGGTCACGACGACGGGCGGACGGGTGGACAGGGCGGACGGATTGTTTATGGGTTAGTGTACTATTTTCTCTTTAAATTGCATTAAAAAGATGTAAATTTTCAACCGCAATCAAGTAATTATTTGTCCTTTTTGAAATTTTGAAATTTAAAGGACCTTTATTTCATGAAGTGAAAATTGCGTAATTATACATTTACATTCACAATTTCAAAATAAATAAGGTCACAATTAATGTTTATTGAATGCATCYTAGGTTTTGCATGCAAATTCTAAAAGAAATCGTACCGTTTCAGGGTACTTGAACACATGTATTAAAAAAATTAGTTTTATAACAAAATTGAAAAATACATCATTGACAATTTGTTATTATGTGGTCCATAAATCATGAGCACCCACATGGATCATGGATTAACATTTATGCATACATCCCTAAGGCACATAATCACTATCTCCTTTCACCTCAGCCTCGCTACTATCACATCAAGTTCCAAAATAGTCAGCTTCATCGTCCGATGTGTCATTTGATGATGACTGAACAATTGTCACCCCGTCCCCTACTGCTCCCTTACATTTCATTGATCTCTTGGATGGGCCCGTTACCTTTTCCTTTTTTACTTCTAATAATAGTTTTCCAATGCCTTCTCAAAGATGAGGGACTGGTTTCATTTTCCTCCTCAAAAAAGGCTCACATGCCTCAAGCGCGATTCTACCCACATTTTGTTTTTTCACTGAAGACATTGCAAAGGATTGCATCACTATTTTATTCTTTGTTGTAGGAGTATCTTTCACCGACAATTCCAATGCTTCTGGCCTTCCGTAAACAATTATCTTCCTCGCAGTCACCGTTTGACTTCTTTGGACAGACTCCTTCGACACTATGATATATTGTCATGGTGGAAGCCGTGCAACACTGGAATGTTGTTTTATGATCAAAGCTAAGGTCTCGTCCCGGTCATTTTTGCTACATGATGAGGCGCTTCGACTAGGTTGCCTTGAACTAGGCTCTTTTTCTGAAGACTTCAAAATTTGTTTGCCGAACCTTGAACTTCTGAAACCATCCAATGATGTGTTCTTTGTTTTGAAGAGTGCATGTGGAGGACTGGCACGTGGTGGTCTAGGGTGCTGTCGTGTGAGTTCCTTCTCACGTATGCCATCGTTCAGAAGAAGGCGATGTCTTGACTCCATCAAATCCGACGCACCATTGAGGTTGCCTTCCTGCGCTCTGATCATTCCTTCATCTTCTTGTCCAATACTTTTGCTCACACCCACCGCTACTTCCACGACGTTTGTGTTCTCTATATTAAGCAAAATTGTCTTCTCACATCCTACATTGTCATTGCGTTGCTCATTTTCCTGCGTGTACGGCGATGCCATGTACGGAGTTCTAGGAATTGGAAGAACTTCATCCGCTTCATGAGCTTCATTGTTATTGTCTGCCGGCATACACACGTCCACCCTCTCTACATAAGTATTCGCCCTGTCTGCTAGAATTGTCTCACTACTGAGGCGACAGCTTCCATCTAGAAATCTAGCTATCAAAGGTACATCTTCTTCATGTCCACAGTCATCCTCATCTGATGGATAGTTGTACATGTCTCTGTAATTGACTCCGAAGTCATCAATGCTCGAATGAGGACTGCCGAGCATTTCGACATACGAATCTTCCACATTGTTGTTCGTGGCATTTGGAGCGTCATCATCATCTCCAGGCTCATCACCCTCGTCTGCAGACCTTGGCTTATCAGACTCCTTTGATTCCACGTTCTTATCGTACTACTATTTTTCATCATTTTCTTTTGACGTGGCTATAACTTTGGCATTGGTGTAGACGTACACAAAATCCGCCTCCCTTGAGAGTTGTAGCTTGTTGCAAGATTTGTTGTGAACAAAAAAATAACTATTCCAATTGCGTTCACACGCCGACGATGACACAAGTTGAGCCAATATCCTTTTTGCAATCGGGGCAATAAGCTTTCCATATGCGCCTTCAAAATCCCACCAAGCATGTCCCAACAATTTAGAGTCACTCCGCTCCAATATGTTGTGGAACAGAGGTTCTCTAAGGCGGAAAGCTACAAATTCCTTGACCACTTGCGGATACGTTTCATGCCAACATATTTTCTTCAAAACCCGCTTGCATGCCTCTATTGCCTCTGGATTGTCTGCTAATGCCTTATCCTTTAAAAGATAGGGATTCAAAAGAGTTCCTGCATAATGCAGCTCCATGTTGATCATTTTGCTTCGTGCCAAATTCGCCAACACTAGTGAAGTGGCGTAATGTTGGCACTCCCAGAAGGGTCCAGTTTCTAACCTGAGGACATGTTATTTTATGGTCCGCATAATTACCAACACCTTTCCCATACACGGCGTTTTCGCATCCAAATTACATAGACCGTGCATGATGGGCGACATCAACTCCACAAAATTCGTACAACGTCTCCAAAAACAGCGACTCAAAATAAGATCATGAATGCGACGAGATAAGGACTGAGCTCCTCTAGTTGTTTTCTTATTGTTCCGTAAGACTCTAACATACTCATCCCATTGTACGTCCACCACACTGTGTTGCAATGGCGCTTTAACTTTGATAAAACGCTTTATCATTATTAAATTAGAGGTGCACTTTGTTTTTCCTGGCAATAGTAAGCTAAGATTCTTTATAGTTTTCGTGTGATCTAGGTAAACAACAAGTGATATATGCCTCCCCTTGAAAAAAATCACAATTTTTCTGGCTTTTGCCACTAATCTCTTGATCCATTCTTCTGCACCCCAATCTTTCAACAATAAGTTCAGAGTGTGCACCATGCAGCCTTGGAAAAAAATATGTGGATATTTACTCGATATCAAATTCCAAGCTGCAGGGTTCGCGGGAGCATTATCCGCGGTCACCAGCACCACACTGCGAGGACCCACTTTCTCCAGGAATACTTCTAAGACTTTGGCCAAATAGACAGCATTCTTCTTTATCCCAAAAGTGTCCACCGACCCCAAAAATTTCTCACCCGCAGAAAATATGAGCATAGCATTTATCAATGGCCGGTGTGTAACAAAGCTCCATCCATCTATAGACAATGTCGCTCCAAACTTTCTAATCCTGTCTTTCGTCCGTCGATTCAATTTTGCCTCAATGTCTCTTTTTGATTCATCAAGAAACTTGTTGCGTAGATTGTGATATGATGGTGGAGAACAAGGCTTACTGTACTCTGCTGTTCTCTTCACCGCTTCTTTGAATGCTGGGTTTCTGGCTACGGAGAACAGTATGTTTGTAACATAGAAAAAATGAGCTCACAATGCATCGAATTTTCCTTTATTGGCCTCATCAAAACCATCCACTAGTCTACTTTGTCTGGGAGGCCTGCTGCTTGATGTCCTTGGAGTTTCACAATCTCCAAATGTTTCGGTATTTGCATTCCCTTCCGAACCCACACTGCATAATTCTTCAGGGGCTGTGCAAGTGTCTCCTTTGGTAGAACGTGGCGTGTCCCTCTCTGTAGACACGGTGTTTTCAGCAATAGGAGTACTACTACCATCCACATTGTCAAAGGCATACCTCCGTGGGAATTTTCCTTGGCAGTCGACAAAAAGTATGCAAACTTCCGATATCAAGTTCGGACAATGGCTAACTCCTTTATCTCAAAAATTGGATGTACCCTCATCACTAAGGTAGCTCAACATACGGCTAACCTTCTTTGCAAATACAGACTTACAAGCCTTGCCTTGCACTTTACCAATTGACGGGGCACCATACCATGTAGACCATCTTTGCTCATTGTTCAGAATTATCGTTGTACTTCCTTGATTAAATTTAGAGAGCCAAGTTTCAATAAACCGTATGAGAATGTCACAAATATAATGTCAAAGCCTTGCAAAGCAAAGCCCCCCCGTTCACCAAACTATGCATTACCAAGCAAGGGACACAAAATATTGTGGCTCCTAGCCCGTGGAAAATTTAGCATTTGGTTTCTCAAAAGTGCTTGCAAATGAAGAATTCAAGAGCACTTATACTTTGCACCTCGAGGGACCAGCAGTGACCGTTGGAGAGAACAAAAACCAATTTAAGTTCCAACAGTTGGACAGACGATTGGACAGTTGGACGGTCAAACGGACGCGCGGACGGGTGGGCGGACAGGCCAACGCGCCGATGGGCTGGCGGTCGGGTCAACGGGCCGACGGGCGGATTTAGTGGTGGACGGGCTGATAGGCGAACAGACTGGTAGGCGGATGGACGGACAAGCCGACAAAGGGGACGGCTGACCAGTGACTACTCTGAAAAAAGAAAATAGTGGTGTCCAATATCATGGCGTAATTCATGCATACTTAAAGTTTACACAAAAAGAAATTCAAAATGGACAAGTTCAGAAGTGTTGTACTTAGAGCTTTGAAGACACAATCTTCAATGTGTCACAAAATTGGCAATTTTAAACATTTTGACAAAAATGTAATTGCAATAAAGAGCAAATTATTGGAGCTACAATTCTTTAGTTAAGCTTCAAAGCAATTAAAATAAAAAATATATGAAAAACTCAACGATTTTACTTTCAAAATGCCCCTCGTACATGCAATGTCCTTTAAGGGTTAAACGACATGCGATCTTGAGAGTTATTGTAACAACATGAATTGAATGCAAAATCAAACGTAAATTTCATACTCACACATCAATATGCTTATATGCAATAATGCTTCAATGCATAGTAATATAACTTCACATATATTATGCATACTTTCAAGATACATTATAAAGACTATTGTGAAGCAATACTTAGTCCCCTGAGATTGTAATTACAATCCACATGATTTTACTGCAACTGAAAGAAGCTCCACCGTCCATAATTCGGATCCGTGCTACCCTCTCCAGAAACATTAGTTGGCCCATCTTTTGCCAGGAGTCTTGCACTACTTTAGAGTGTTCTGTACCCCGGGCTCTCTGCAACTGCTTGTCCTCCGGATTCAGCTGCTTTGTCAACCAAAAATAATTGTCGTTTGGTTTCTGGAGAGTGGTCGTCTTTGTCGTCAATCTTCCATTTCAGTATTCACTTTGACAATATCTCCGCTTCATGTGCCTTTAAAGTTCTCAATGCCATATCTATTCGGAGCACCATTGCATTGACCGCTTCGTTATCATTCGTACCATGCACCCACTTAGGTTGGGACCCCTCCAACAGAAATGCCCTCAATTTAGCTATGATGACATCTATACTTTTATCAAATGCACTTGCAACGTTCACAAATGCCTCCCCGTAGAGTGTGAGCCCATCTATTTCGAATACAACACGAATTTTTGCTACTTCTTCCAACTTCAACAAAAAAAGGGCCCTCTTGATTAAAGCATGATTGTATGCTCCATACAAATCAATGAACTTTGAATCATGCTCTATCTCCACCCAATTGCCGTCCGGCCCTTTCTTCAATGCCTTTTCAAGAATACAAAAGAATTTTTTATGTTGCACTCTCCAATGACCCCCCATGCTACGACAAAACAATTCTCAACTCTCGTCAGTTCCAATGTCCCGGGCCCGCAACTCCACCTCTGTATTCTGGGTCATCCACATGAAAAGATCCTTCTCTTGTTGACACTCCTTGTACATATCATGCATTTGAGAAACTGCATTCCATCGTAAAGGTTTTTCTCAATGCAAGTAATTATAAAATTTGTAGGGACCTTGGTCAAGTGGAAGGGTCCACCGATTGTATTCATGGCTGAGGGGCATGCTTTCGGGGATCCCAAGCATTTTGTAAAATCTAGGGCTCAAAGGAGAACGACATTCCGCACAACTAGAACAAGTGACTGCGTACTTGGTCATGCACGTGATGTGGAAAGTGTGCCAACATTGGCCTAGACTCAAGGTTCTTTTAGGATCAAAATGGCCTTGGCAAAGAAAACATTTACCTGTCAAGATCTCTAGCGTTGGATCACACGCATGCAATACTATCTTCTCTTTATCTTTGATGTGTGCTGAAAGTGTGTTGTAAGGTACCCAACTTTCCTCTGCTTCCAACGCCCAAGTAATGTGGCCATGCTCTTCTTTTTGAGTGTAGTTCAACCGATCAAACATACCATCCATGTCTCCCCAATGTAATTGAAGGTGACTCCGACAAACTGGCATCAAATACACTCGTCAACTTCTTCAGTGAAAACTCCACGACGCTGCATTCTTCATCAGACTTCATTGCGAATTTGTGAAGCGCCTTCATTGATTGAGATACAACGGAAGGTTTATCTTGAAGCATTTGTATCCATGTTATCCACAAGGTTTGCAACGCACCCTCGACCTTACAATCATCCATGTCCAATGATTTCTTCAATTGTTTCAATTTGGCTTCAAGAACAACATTTCTTTGGGTTGCCTCTTCCGATTTCTCCTTCAATTCATTCAGATCGTTTGCCTTTGTTTGCACATAAGCATCTTTCACACGGTTGACGTTACATATTGCCACTTGCCATTTGTTTTTGTTTTCAACCTCATCCGAATCATACATGTTTGTGTTCTCATACCTTGGAACATTCGGGAAGCCACAGGTTGCCACAATGTCATACAACTCTATGACTCGATCCTCCAATTGGTCAATGAACATCTTGGTGTCATCCAATTTTTTGTGTTCACGGTCTTCCTTGTGGTGCGATTGTGCCAAATTTTCAACCAACTTCTGCTTCTTTTCATCCAAAATGGTGCGATTCGATGTCTCCAACTCTTTGAGCAATTCTTGGTTCTTGGTTTTGTAAGCCACTACTTTTTCCAATAATTTCATGCGCTCTTCTAGAAGTGATTCAAGGAAAGTGGTGAACTTTAAGAAGGTCATGGTAGAAGAGAGTAGCTAGGGTGACATTGCGTAAAATTGCTCTCCTAGATCCATAACACGCGGGGCCATTTTGGCTACAAATTGAGCAGAACATATCAATTGGGCAGCAGAGTTCACAAATTTAGCCACCCCAATTGCATGTTGCGTGGAAGAAGAGCTAGTGCCGTGATTCTCAGTTTCAAATGCTCTTTGTTGTTCCTCAAATGATTGGAAAACGTTAAAACAATTCAACAAATTCTCCAGTTCCATTGTATTTGGCATGGTATGAAGAACTTCGAGTTGCGAAGTGCTTAGTATTGACAAATGCGGATGCTTGCTCTTGATTTTTGCATCATCAATACGTGTGGATGTTGCCACGCACACCAAGGCCCCTTCATTCGATGGTAGCAAAGAAATCTCCACAGCTTCACTCAATATTGGACTTGACTTCGTTAGCAGGTACTGAGTTGATGGCCCAAAGATGGTGTCTAGAACGTTGTTGTCAATGAGAGTATCAATTGTAGCATTGGCCCGTGCTAGTTTGTTCTTGTTCACTTCTTTCTGTAACGAAGAACGTGATCCCTCTTCCGCTTCAAGGTTCTCATGCTCTGAAACTGTGCTAGGGGCAGACATGTTTGTTGTAATTGGTGTTGATATGAGAAGCGTTGGTGGACTTAGAAACGATTCTTCCTCCCTAGTTTCCGAGGGTACATTACTCACTTTCGTTGAAACCTTAGCGCACTTCAGCTTTGTTCCATCGTTCGCAATCTCTTTGCCCTTTATTGTTGGCAGTATAGGATTTTCCAGTATTTCCGTGGATTCAAGGGCTTCATTTGGTTGAGCATCCACATTGTACGAATCAGGTTTATCTTTTTGATTGTTGTCCAACAAAAGTTCCAAGCCCTTAGTCGTTGGATACGTACTCCAGTCCACCTTTCAGACCAATATGAGTTCCACGTACACCATGCATGCCACACTATAGTTAATGTACACCTTACTCCTTTTTTTGTCGCCAAAGAGTTTTTGCCACACATCCTCTAATCGGTGCACAAAATGTTTATAGAGGCAAGTCCATGGCTTACAACAATAATCTCGTGTGTGGCCCGCATGGGAATCTCGAGGCCATAGCTTGTCAATGTGATACATTTTGACATACTGCTTGCACAATTTAGAGGGCCAATATGCCTCTTGTTCTTCCTCCCAACCGCTGTCCGCTTTGATATCCGAAGTGCAATCCATCGGTGGTTCTCTTTGCTTTACCCTTTTTCTTGTTTGAACCCGTGGAAGTTCTCGCATCACTTCCTTGACCTGGCGCACTAGCTTGGCTTGTCATAATGCGCAATTTAAATTTTGAAACTTGATGTAGTGAATGTCTTGAATGACCAATGTACGTAAATTGTAACCAAGTAATAGAAAAAAGTAGGACCACAACTCTCCACCACATAGGAGCAACTAGTGCCAATGCAACAGTAGCACGTCTGACTTGGCGCTAAAGGCGAGAAAGAGTGAGGAGGAATGAAGAAGCCGTCTGCCCATATATCCACTCGCCTCCAAACCTGTCTCGGACGACGCAAAGCAGCCCCAAACCTTTAGTCGGACGAGCGAGCCGACAGTGTCCGGTTTGGTGCCCGTCTGCGCGCCCGTCTGTCCGCCGTGAAACGCGTGTCCGATCGTTTGTCCTAAACCGCTCGTCCGCCCAAATCCGCATAGTCAACATTGATCCTTGTGCTAGATTGGATTCCTGAATAGTAAAATTCCATCCGACATAATGTTCATAATAGTGTCGGCATCCAATGTAGCATTCAAATACAAGGGGGAAACGGCCATGTTTTGTCCCACGAATTGTGAGGGCATTTATATTTTAAAGAACTTAACCCTTAGAATCCCAATCGTTCCCTCGGGGGACACTTTTGATTTCTCTTAGGCTCATGTGATCTCAATTTTTGACATAATTAGATGAAATTTTTTTTATTATAAAAAAATTCATCGGACCTATTTGAAAATATAATGTTCGTCTGAATTGGAGCAAAGGGGAAAAATTTATGCCATACTATGCATACAGTTTGCCGAGCATAAAAAAAATTCAGAAAAATATATACCTTTTTTTTATAATTTATTTTTTCAAAGATTATATTGCTCCTAAAAAAACCCATTTATATATATATATATATATATACAAAGAGAAACACAATGTTGTTTTTCCCACAATACTTTTTTGAAATGGATTTTGAAAATTGTTAGTCATAAAATGAAGACCTTCAAGTTTCATATTCTCTATCCACAAAAAATGGTGAAGTACAATGCGTTACTTCAGGAAAGCTAAAAGTAATATGCTACACGCATTTTAAACAATTTGAAGATTATTAGAGCGAACGCGAAACCCACTTTAGGAACCAGTTTTCATTTGTTGCATATTTTAATTAATGGAGGATTATTTTTGTTTAGACCCTAAACCGAAGTACAATTTTCTGTGTTTCATCTTATCTGATATCGCCATACGTTGCAAAACTGAAGTATTCATAATTGTAATACCTAAATCGCATTATTATAAACTAACTGGTCTGTTTTGATTTAGTAGGCATGAAGCTAGAAAGCCTTGCACAAAATTTTTAATTCTATTGTTAGCCCATATTACATTGTGCCGTGGTTTAGGTTTAAAATTGAAACTAAAATCATCCACGTTTTTGCTTTTTTGCAGAATTTATTAGAATGACATGAAGCAAACCTTCATACTTAGACTACTGAGTACCATTCATCCAAAAATATGCATGCGAATATTTCAAATTGGGTTTATGGTAGTTTGTTTAATCAATTCAATGAAATATGCTCATGATCAAAGCATCAAACAAATCACAAATTAACCCTATTTTTGATTCAGTGTTTTGATTCATCTCTAAAATTGATGTTTTGAGAAAAATCATTATAAAGTGCTATTTGGAAGCATAATTTGGAATTGACATACAAATAAAAGCTGTAGAATGAGAATTGCAGATTCCATCCGTACGATTAGATTCACCAATGCTATCACCAATATGTTTTTATAAATTTTGAAAGGAAAATTTTAAAATTTTCTTCAAAATTCAAGAACAAACAAAATATAAACGTTTTTGGAGTAAAATTTGTTGGAATGGATTTGAAATGACATTCTTTTAACATGGTGATTTTTTGAAATTTTTGTATTCTTACAATCTATGACCTCATTTCGGCAAATCCGGTTTTGAACTAAAGTCAATGCAATTTTGGCTTGGTCAATTACTTGACACACTTGTACATAGGTAATTTTAGAAAAGTATCTGCTCCAGTAACACCAAATCTAACCTTTAGATAGATGAACAACTTGATAAAATATCTCTAAAAATTGTAATAACTTTCATCCAAGTAGTTGGGAGGATAAAATTGAATTTTCAATCTGTTCATTGTCTAGAAACTGCACGTTGGCCTGCTCTAGGGTTAAATGTTTAGAGAGTTTTTCACCAAAAAAACAATTTCAGTAATCTTGCTTGAACATGCTCTTACAGTTTTTAAGAATTACCAACATTTTTTTTAAAATTTGAGGTGGTTTGTCAAGTTTGCAGCACAATTAGAAAGTCTCTAAGACTCTGACAGAAGAAATAGGTGGAGAAATTGGTGGAGAAAGTGGTTTTTCTCATTCGTTACGGTTTGTCAAGTATGTCCCACGATTATGAAGGGTTTGACAAAATTAATTGAGGGAGAAAGTGCAAAGTCGTCCCCATTTTCTTTTCAAGTTTGGAGGGTTTTTTTTAAATCCTAAACCCTAAACCCTAAACCCTAATCTGTCCAAATGTGGCCCGTCATCCGTCCGCCCGTGGCTAATCCATGACTTCTGTCCTCCAACCAATCCGAATTATTTTGGTATTGCCTACTAAAACGGCTAACATTTCAAATTCATTGCACTTCTTGGAACACTTCATACAATTGTATCGCGGTCATCATGCCTAAAGGAACACCTGTGCAAGGAAGTAAAAAAGAAAAGTCGCAAGACATGAATTGGGAAGATTGGAAAAATCCCTTATGCGTTGCTGAACTTGGATGGGAAGATGAGCCAAAAAAAGTTTGGGATTGCACGACATGTAAAAAATTTGTAAAAATGACGCATCTCTTTAAATTGTGGTCGGAAGAACGCGCTGAGGTGTAAGTTTGCCAATGCGAAAGACAAATGTCCATTTGCACAAAAAAATTTCAGAAAGAAGAAGATTGGCGTACGGTTGCATGAGCCAACATTTTATACGCCAAGATGAAGAAATAACATCAGCATTAGGGTTACCGGTCTCCAAACCAAATATCATGAACTATTTGAACATGGCCATGATTTGGGCGAAGATTGTACTTCAGAAAGAAGAAGATTGGCGTACGGTTGCAAGACGCAACGTGAAGAACCTCACACGTGAACAAAGAATGATTGATACTAATTGGACTGGGGTAAGCGACTACATGTCAGGATGGTCAAATCGAGGCTACAGATAATTTCTTTTGGTTGTGTTGCCAGATGCCAAAGATGAATGGAGAGATGACAACGATGTTCATGATGATTCAACACCCGTGACATTTAGAGAGAGACATGAACGTGAAGAAGCTCGACACAACATTAAGTACGACCAGCAAGTGCAAGAGGCAATGCGTAGAAACTTAGAAGATCGTGATCGGCATCACGGTCACAAGGGATCCTACGAACGAGACCGTGGTGTACAAGGCCCACAAAATGGGCGAGGTGGTTCTCAATACAACCCTGACCCTAGAGTTCATTCTTGAAGAAGAAGGGGCAGCCAAGCACTCACGTAGTATGGCGGTTCTAGTCTAGGAAGCTCCCAATATTATTCGAAATACACAGGACATGGTGTGTATGGACATGAAGGAGGCTCTCATCATAAAGGTTCAAGTAAAGAAGAATCTTGATCAAGAGCATGCTCCAATCCCTCCTCCTATTTTTGAAAGTACTTACTACAATCCTTACGACCACGGAAGTACGCAATGATGATGTGGAGACATTTTCGACGGCGGACCATATGTTGGATTACTGGGGTCAAATGCTGCAAATTCCAAAGAAGAAGATGCCTCCAACTCCGATTCGGAATGAAGTGTGTGGGAACCTGAAAATAGAAAGAGGAAGTAGTTACTAGGAAATCCGGGTAAAGAGGTAAATCTTGATACATTTTTTCGTTTCAAAGAGGAAAAAATGAAGATTTTACTAACATTAAGGTTTAGTCAATAGGGTAGTATAACTAAATAGATAATTTAGTTAAGGGAACTCTTAAAGTTCTTTAGTCTGCCCGGAAACCGGAATTGGATGAGGAACCTGGTTTCCACTTATGGACATTAGAAATTGCGGAGTTCAAACCGGAGACATATCGAGACGCCGTCCAAGGGGAAAGCGACAATTGGTGGAAAGGCATCAGCAAATACAATTCAGCCACCTAGGAAGGGGTTTGCCAAGCATGAGGAACCTTCTCCTAAGCGGCCTAAGAAGTAGGTAGGAAATTTCATAGATTAGGCGTAGGCCAGTTGACTGAAAACCTAGGTTTTTGGTAGGTAGGAAGATACTAGTTAGTTGCTTTTGAGTTGGATGCACTTGGACATCCGGATCCAGATTTTTCGGAACTGAGATCCACTTTTTGCGGAATTGGCCACGTGTTGAGAAGTCAACGGGTGGAGGATAAGGAATAACATGTGTCATTCTCTTGTCCTGTGCTTTATTCCCTGGAGATCTTTAGGATTTCCTTGGGTTGGTATTTCGGGGTTGACCTTGGAAGGTAGCCTTGGGCATCATTTCACTTTTGTTTTCATTTCCTTTAAGCAAAGTTCAGAATTCCATTCTATCATGTGCCTAAGTCTGAAAAGTCTTGGTATTGTGTTTGTAGGCTTGGGGTGTTGAGTCATCACTTGGCGATGGTATCTGTGTTTGCAGGGATAGAAAAGAAAGGTGAGTCCCCGGATTCTATTGGATCCGGTTCCAGTAACTAAAGTGGGTTAGTAAGAGGATCGCGTGTACTGAAAGGAGTTTGAGTATTATCTGATTGCCTTTGTAACTTTCGTGTGGGATAGCCACTCTTGGTTGGATGAGATCTAGTTGTGTCCAGTCTTAGGTCAATTGAAGTGTTGAGAGGTCCTGCTGTACCCGGAAGTAGGAATCAGATTTGTATTTCAAGTCTTCCAGTTATCCGGTTCCAAGCTCTGTCTAGGGATCTTGGTCTTGGTAGAATCTATCGTTGTAGTATTGAGAGGTTGGTGAGGATTCCTTGCGTGATTTGTTGGACTGGATCTATATCCGGATCAGCTGTGAGGGAATAATTGCTACCTAGTATTTGTCTTGTGTTTTGTTGTTTAAAGTGGAACTTTAGTCACTCTAAAACATTGAAGGGTAGGATTTACGTGTCCTTCCAGAATCCCAAGAACGGATCCCTTTGGAATAGAGGTTAAACTTCATATTTTGGTTACGGAATACTGCTAGATCCGGATCCAGATCCGGAAAACGAACAGGATTATGACACTCCTTTTGGTTCCTTATACGACTAGTTGGACAAGTATTTGATTTTCTCAAATAGGGAGAGAAACAGGATTATGACACTCCTCCTTACTTCGAGATGGTGTTTCGGTTGTGGGATTTGAGAGGAAATTGGTTTAGTGATATTGGGTGAGTGTAAACCCTTTTCGGTCTCAGATCTGGTTTTAGAGTGTTTTTGTTGGCTTCCGCATCTTGATCCGGTCCACCTCAGAAAACTACGGATAAATCTCTAGGGAACGATACACGAGTCATCCTAAAAGTATTTATAGTCATTTTCAAACGCTTACTAGGACTATTGTGCTTTCTTATGCTACGACAAAGTGAATTGTAGTGTTATTGACTTATTGTAGATAATGAAGAATATTAGAATAAATTACGTATAGTTTAGTGTTGCAAACTATATACTGTGGTAAACGTATGAAATATTGTTATAGCACAACCATGTCAGAAAATGATATTGACTCGTATCTGAATATGTATTTTCAATACATTGGGTCTACTATTGTCTTTGTCATGTGAAAGCGTAATTTCTTATATTATTATGATGACTAATTGATTACAATTGTGTTATACCATTAATGTATGAATAATTGAATATTGGTGCTTGAGAATATGAATAGTGAATTGCAGTTCGTTGTTTCAATTTTGATCTCTAAGAAACAAAGAGTCCTGAGCATAAATGTTACCAAAAATAGTTTTTTTTTTCAATTATGGTAAAAATTCTTGATTATTTTCATCTATTATATGATTGATATGATTTTGTTTCCACCTTTGGCTTTAGAGAATTGCATTTATTTGATTTTTCCATGAAAATTATTGAAAAAGTACAACATGAAAATTTACTTTTACACTAACAAAAAAAAATTGGCAATCCTGGTTGGTGAAAAAAAATAACCATTTCAAAGTTTTGCACATCAATTTTGATTGCTATTGGTAAGTCTAGAAAAAATTTGAAATGATTAGTATTTTGTCCGCCACTCCGCAGATTCCGTCCACCACTTCGTCCGTCCGTCAGTTGGATTGGACAGCTCGTGGAGTCTGCCCAATCTATCAAACGGACAGCAGTCCGTCCTTTGGCCCGCCCGCATGCTGCCACCCGTCTGTCGGTCCGCACCCGTCTGCCCGTTCGACCGTCCAACCGTCAGATCGGTCGGGCTCCTCGCGTCAGCCTTCTCATCGGGCGCCTCGCGTTGGCCGGGCTCGACAGCGCCCGTCCAATAGATTGGACCGGCAACTGTCCGCCTCATCCCGACCGTCGGATTGGTCCGCCAAGGAGTTGTCCGCCTTGTCCGGCCCATCCGATCTGGCGGACGGGTTGAGAGCATCCGCTAGGGATAAAAGGGGCGGACGTCCACCCTTCAAATTTTTTCCCCCATGCTCTTGCAAGTGTTGAGTGGAGAGCTTGGTGGTCTATCCTCTATTGGCTCCTCTCATCGGAAAGGGAAGAGTCCTTTTCTCTGGGGGCCCGCTTATTGTTTTTTTCTATAAAACTCTTGGCACATACGATAATTTGCTTGGAGAGTGCTATACATGTATAACATTAACATCGTCATCAATAAGTGCTACGAAGAGTTCAACACAATGCCGAGAGAAAAGAAGGCCGCGAAGAAGAAACACGTGACTGGGCCAAGCATTGAAACAACTAGGGAGATTCCATCAGATGCATGCAGAGCATTCCTCATCGAATTCATTGTCAAATTTTACGAGGCTATAACAATGGTGTCACTTGACGCCAAGTATGTAAGGTATCAAGAGGAGTATCCTCAGAAGTTGAAGATAGACATGATGCAGAAGATGTTGGATGTTTTACATGTTCCCGAATGGCATCAGGAGATCGATAAAAAATGCTTCACAAAGTTCATGGAGAATAGGGTGCACGACGCTTTGTGGAACGTGAAAGTCATTTTAACAAAGTATGGCAGTGTCTACTGTGCAAATGACAAAGCTTTTGAGGAATTCATTCTCAAAGTTAATCTGTTTGTTAGCCGTTGTAAACCTTTTGTAAAGAGGTGTAATCGGCGAGGGTCCATGGGTTGGTGGAATAGCAAGGAGGGAGTTGCGGAATTGAATAGGGGCAGGCGACATCTCATAGCGCTTCCAGAGACCGCTCAAGTGATTCCACAAGATGAAAAAATAATGAAGTGAGGATATGCCACGATTCACAGGGTTCGAATCAAAGGATGTCCTGGAATAGCTTCGTCATGGGAGTTTGCTGCCAAATTATCGAACCACCACCGCATACAGCCTCAACTTGCAAAATTGGAACACCAAAACAAGTCTATGGCAATGCGGATTCCACATGATGAAGTGATAGAATTCTTCGCACTGCATGCTAGGCAGAATGAAGGATATTTGTTTTGGTGGAACGATGGAACATTGCGGCAAATGCTAAACATGGATCATAATTATCCAAACAACATATTTGTTCGAGTACATTATGACAAAAATATTTTGGTGGAAGAAGTTGCCGCCGCTTACCGTCTTAGGCGCATTAGGAAGAAGCATATGGAACTTGCATGGGCTTTGCTGCACATTATGCACGCTATGCACACAGCTGGACATTTGTACAATGACATTTCGTTGGACAACATTATGTTTTATTTTTCGGCAGAGGAATCTCTTGTGTACATTGAAGTGTGTGATTAGAGCATGACAAGCTTAGCCGAGGAACCACCTAAATCTTTGTATACGTTCACATCCGCAAGCGATATGAATGAAACTTTGAGGAAGAGGTGGTGGGTGGCACCAAGTATTGCGTATTTGCACTGTAGAAATGCAGATGTGGAAATCATTCCACATTTATCACGCACATCAGAGGAATACGCGGTTGGTAAGATAGCTCAAGCCATCAATAAAGGCTGCATGTCGGAGTACTACTACAAGTTGCATCGCGAAACACCGAACATCACGAAGTTAAGTCACACTGACTTTGTTGGCATGTTTGAGTCCTACTTGCGTCGACTTTGCTTGGAAGGCAACAATCATCGTGGTGGATTTGCCTTCATCATCAATCGGTTTAGTACAACTCACAAATGGCCCATCACGGATGAACATTTTCGACATGCGTATGAATAATCGAGCGGGTTTTGTAAAGAACTAGAGATATTGAATTATAGAAATATAGAAATATTAGGCAGATTAGGAGTGACATCGTACTCCTATACAATATGGAGTACATAGTACTTACGCATCCACAATATATGCATGTTCATTTAATATATTACGTGTACGTTTTGAATTGTTGACTATTTGTGCAAGGCAAATGATTTCATTTTTTTATCATATAAGTGTACTAAATGTACATGTATATTTGATTCATATTACGATAATTCTTGGTCATGAATGTTTCCAAAACATAATGTGGATATACTACGCATTTTCTTTTCAATAGCCCAAAATGAAAAGAAAAATACATGAAGTAAACAAAAAGACTTATTTGCCTTAAAAATTCACAATAATTTGATTTTTCCTTCCAAATTATTGAGAAAACACAATATAAATAGAAAATGAATTTGTGTAATAGCAAAAAATATAAAAAATTTGGGGAACCTTGTCCAACTATATCTTTGGACTTTAAACCTTCAGAATTTGTGATTTTTTCTCTATTCATTTTGAATTTATTCTTTAATATGATAAAAGTTTTAGTTGAGAATGTGTGAAAAAATGATGAATACGTAATTTTCACTCATTACAAAATAGTTGGGGTCAAGTACGTTCAAGATTTAAGAAAAATCTAAATTACTAATAGCTCTAAGATATAATTCAAATACACTAATCGGTTTAGGCTTACATTGTTCAAGTGAGAGATCTCAACCTTGGGGAACTTTTTTTTTCTTGAAATATGGCCATATTTGTTATATTGACACCTTTCACAGTCTTGTTTCTATCTTTGACTTGAAGATAAATTGCTTTATCTCTTTACTATTATTTTTTTAAAATATTTAACAACACCAGCTTTTAGAATCTCATTATAGGGTCACTATTTCAACATTATTTAATTTTTATTTCAATTACTATTTTTTTAAATGAATTTTCCAATAACTAGCATTCTGTCTCAAAATCTACGAAAAGTCTCTATATAACAAATATGGCCTTAAATTATGAAAAATAATATCATAAGTGGATCTCAAAAGTTATTTTTGGAATCTAAGATTGTCCCTAACTTCTCCATAACAAATCCACATGGAAAGGATCAAAGGTTTTCATGAAGACACAAACACAAACTATTAGAGAAAAAAATAATAAAAACTAGAGTGTTTGGGACAAGATAATGTTTACATCTTCACCTCTGAAGTCCCAAGGCCATTTTTCTGTCCAAAACCATTGAAAACTGTCATTTCTGTTGCATTCATCCAAGAAAACAAAAACATAATATCTTCCAAAATCTAACTGTAGGATCTTGTACCTCACTTGTCTTAGATCATGCAGTAAAAATTTCATGAAGTTTGCCCTTATAGATTGGAAGATATTAGCATTCAAAGTAGAAAAAGAAAGTTTTTTTGAACACTGGCTTGCAATTTCAAATGACTTTGATTGTCATTTGTCAAAATATTTTGTACTACAGACTTTATAATTTTTTAAGTTGAAAACTTGAGTTGAAAGTCTAGATAAAAAATTTCAAAAACAATGCACTTGATTTTCAATCTTTAAAAAATTGTTAACTAGAAGTAGGTCCAAGATTGAAAGAAAAACTAAATGGTTAATAGCTCTACGATGGAATTGAAACATAATAATCCCAATGTTGAGATTGTTCTAAAAAGTAAACTTTACCTTTTCCAACAAGTTTTTTGAAAAATTGGGAAAATTGCATTCAAGAAAATCCTTAAATTGCCCGGAAAACAAGATTGTCCATAACTTTCTCATTACTAGTCCAAATATAATGAATCAAAGCTTCACATGTAGACAAAAATATATTATTTCAGAGAAAAAAATTTAAAAATTAAATTTTGAATTTTTGCAAACTTGTTTTTGCTGCCCGTTGGTTTCAAATTTGGGGATTTTGTACGATAACTTTTGCTCCCAAGCACCAGTTGAAATAAAAATTATATTCCCACAAAGTTAATCAATTTTTCTATCTTATGAAAAAGTTTCAAAACATTTCATCAAAAATTAAGGTCACAGGAACCTACTCAAAATCCAAATTGTCCCCCAAGGGGACAATGGGACTTTAGGGGTTAAAATGTCGAAGTACCTATTTTCATGAGATTTTGCATTTTTCTTTTTCATGGTTCACCTAGGTGTATAGTTAGAAAAAAAATTTAGCCTTTTCCTTCTCAAAGTATCTTCTTTTTAAAAGTGTATATAATAAACACATTTTTAATATTTTTTTTAAATTTTTTTAAAAATTTAATAGTACTTCTGCAAAATCATGAGTACCATAGCCAAATTGCCCACAATACGGCAAGGGGTTCTTGCAATGACCTTTTGTAATTTTTGGCCTACAATACAAGAAAATATGGTTTAATTGAATGAGGGCCCTTTTATTGCTTCTTAATGAAGAATGAATTAAATTGCCAATTTAAAGACAAGAGAAACAAATACGAATCCATGGAGCAAGGTTTCTCTTCCTTTACTTTTAACTCCTAAAAAATGTGAGCCATTGTAGAATGTTCAAACATCATGACTGAGCTAAATTTACCAGCGGAAAGTCCGTATAGAAAATTGTATTCAAACAATAATCTTATATTTTTTTAACTTCAAAACTCTGCACTCTATGTGATTTTGAGAAATTTCTATTTATTTTGTGAAAAATTATAATTGTTATCATTTTTGTTGCAAAAATTGAACATAAATAAGAAAAAATAATAAAAACAACCCAAATTATTTGAATTTTTTTTGAAGTGTTGCAAGTAGAAATGGAAATTAGTAGCAAACAAGTGCAATTTCCTATTTTATTTTTTAAACTGTAAACAACCACAACAAAGACCTTTAAGTCAAATTCAACTATTAAACCAAATTTAGGCTTTTATGCGGACGGGCGGACGGACAAGCGGACAAGCGGACGACGCGGCGACTGCGACACGGGCATCCCTTGCGTCTCCGACGAGCGGATGGTCCCGGCGGATGGCACGTCCAAATGTCAGGGGACGTCCGGGGGTAGCGTCCGGATAACCCTGCGTGTGAGGTTTCTTGGATCCCAAATTTCCATGCGCCTCAGCTTTCTTCCCTGCTTTCGACTCTCCCTTGTACTTGTAGAAAGTAGCTTTGGCAATCCCATGAATGATCCACCACAATTGTAGGTACACTTTCCTTCCTTTCAAGGTTATCCACTCCTTGCCATGATTGTCCTTGTGGATTTGCCTATGCACCTCAAGAAATGTCTTCTTGCGTTCATAAAATCCATCACGTACATGAAGTTGAGTCCGTATAGCATGGATTTGACCATGCGGGAAAGGCTGGCAGCAATTATGCTCACAACATGCTTTTCTAGAGACTTCCATGATTGATAGTGCAGTCAAAAGGGCATCTTTTTTTGGAGGCTCGTCAAGTTCTACCCTTTCACGAGAGCTTTTGTACAAGCAAATCCTTTTACAAACTCTTCGATTGGAGGCACTAATGGTCGTGTTGTAAATATGGGTTTGGTCATGATCATATAAGCTGACACCATTCAAAAACACTTGCTTGATGTCCCACGAGTGCATAGACCACATCCAAGAGGACGGGACTACCTCCTCACACAGAGACTCTACAATTTAAATGGCAACTCGATCGTCATCCAAAGGCTTCTCATCCATGTCAATGACGAGCTCTGGATCGACATTTTGACAGACCCCATTTACGACGTCATTCCCTACTTCACTAGCGACGGTGATAGCCCTTTTGACCCACTTCTCGCGAGGAATTCCATCACATACAACAACACTAGGGAGTAATGTAGGCACTAGATTTGCAAACTCTTGAGGACCATGAAGATCCATTTTGAAGGAGTATAATATTACGCAGAAATARAAATTCTYRACACAAAGATAACCTGAAACAAAACAAATTCAYCGTACAWTYTTTTCAGTGACTTGACCAYGGCAGAACATTATATTCAAGTACTTCAAAATCACTAATCTGTCAGCAAATACGTGATGCATCCATATGTCCATGGAGCATCAATGTCCACTYTGTTCTAAATATTCACCTAGAAATGCACTAAACACTAAAGATGCCCAYCCAAATTATTTTYGACTCAAAGATAATCTAAGACTTTACAACCTCTACCARATTGGCACAATATACTTYKTATGATATCTTCGATTCRAAGATATTCCAAAACATGAAGTGAACCAAACAGATGACAAGCCAAATTATCKTCAACTSRAAGATACTCTATGTTTCTAAAACYAGCTACATCAGATTGGCACGAGGAGCACCAATGATATCACCAAATGAGAGGGAATCCCATAACKACTCTAAACRCTATGAATGACCACCAACAATCATCTTCSACTCGAAGAAAATATAAAAGCTCTACCGAGATGTCTACTAGCTGTGCACAATTACATCTCATGATATCCTCAACTAAAAGATAGGCACTAATATGCAAGGAATGCTATTACTAACAACCTACATTATCCTCGACTCGAAGATAATGAATGGTCTCTAGTACATGGGTGGAAAGAGCACAAATGGCGTCTATCCTTCGAAGAAAATTTGGTGATTGTGTACTTTCAGGATTAGATGAGAGACTCCACGTTATCTTTGAGTCGAAGATAAGCCATGAATATTACTGTTGGTGACATCCCCAAACGATGTTATATTCGACTCAAAGATAATGCATGTCCTCTAGTGACTGCTTCAAATCCTTCAACATCAACAGTGGATATCAACAGATTCAAGAGTAGAATAGTTATCTTTGACTTGAAGATGATCCATGAATAGTTGTGTGTGCAATGATCCAATCAAGTACTCCATGAGATATACACTATGTAATTCAATTCATCTCCACAAACCACTTCCGATATTTCTGCCAAGAATTCCGGGACACAGTGACAGGAGCTAGGCACGCCAAATGAGCAATGATCAACTCAAATAAAGAGAAATGTAATTGAATGAGTATGATTGAATGCTATGACCAAAGAAAGCTAAAAATTGAAAGCAAAAAAGCCATTAACTATAAGGATGTTAAAAGCAGCAGCAAGGTGAAATACCAAGTACTACACAAATCGGATGGGGCACAACGTCACTTACCACAAGTATTTACTACTAACAACCAATAAAACATGAAATTCTTCTAGCTCTTAAATGGATTGCACAAAGCAACACCATTAAGCTTGGTGAAGAGGCGGTGCAACAGTGTGCGCACGTGATGAAGGAGCGACAAAACAACAACAACATTGGAAAAAGAGAGGCGTCATTGCGGAAGACCAAACGTGACATCCAAGTGAATTGTGAGAGATGAGAGATTTGGCGCGGTGCAAGGTGTAGAAAAGGCTCTTTACGTGGGAATGTGGACATTCAATAGGCTTGGGAACCCGCAGTTGTTGGCAATATTTTCTTGGCGTAAAGGCTGCCAGCACTAAAGGAGGGCCTCCACATTTTGGGGCATAGCTTTTGGCTAGAAAGGAATTGCTCCATGAACAACTCCCCCCAAAAGGGTTTTCCCATTCAAGGGTGCATGTCAATTATGCATGTGGTTGATTGTTTTGGAAAGTGCCTCACTGTCTACTAGAAAAGTAGAAGAGTTCATGCTTCCAATGGATTTTTTGAAGTAAACTTCGTTGATGATTGTAGCTTGTAGGGTTTTGGGTAACCCGGATGGGTGGGAGGGACATCCCTATACAGGGCCCTTCCTATTTATTTTAAGACAATCATAAACTTAACGAGACTTATAATTCCCAAAAACTACTTAACAAAATAGAACCTGCTTTGGTCAAGACATCAAATAACAGATCCTATCAAGTCATCTTCAATACTTCTTTGTAAATTTTGGCAAAGAAGGATTTTGCAATAAACCAAATCTAATCGACAAGATAGAAACCTCTCAGTTTACGCCATCAAATCAATAGAGCCATCACAACCTCTTTCACACTTCTTTGTAAACTACTAAAAATAAGTATTTATAGCAAACCAAAATCTCATTGACAAGATAGACATCTCTCAAGTCAAGCTTTCAAATCAATAGAGCCATCCCGACATCTTTTGTGCTTTTTAGTATCCCTGACATGGTTGGATTGAATAAATCAATGGCAACCAATGGATTTAAAAAAAGAACAAGTCTCGTAAATAGAACTTGTACCATACTTCATGCAAGTTCAAATCATAACCCTATGATTAAAACTAGGACCAATAATTAGAAAGGCTTTTCATCTTCTTTAAAAAGTGAAGTCCTTGCCATGGTTGGTGCTGAATAAAAAAAAAAAAACCATGGATTGAAAGGGACATGTCAATTCAATTTGTATCCTAACTTTTGTAGTAAAATGCCTCTACTATTCTACAAAGAAACTAAAAGAACTAGAAGGGTAGGTGGAAGGGACACCCAAGCCAAATGATAAGTTTTAGCACATTGCCACCTAGTCTTTGAAAAAATTAATTTAAATAGCCTATAATTCAAAGCATGCTATTTAGTAATGAAAAGAATAAGAGTCAAGAGTACATGCCTCTCACAACAACTTTTTTTTTTTTCTTTACAATATTAAAAGGAACCACTCAAGTTACAACCTTTTAAATAAACCAAAATAAAAATTAGACAAAGGGTTTAGGGTTTAGGATTTTAGGGGAGAAAACTAAATGAAGTAAGAACTTACTTTTAGGGTTTAGGTCATTGTTAAATAGGAGTAGGGTCAAGATAGAAGGAAAATATAAATTATCAATATCTTTAAGGTGCAATTAAAATGCACTAATCCCGACGGTAAGATTGTTCTACCAAACAAACTAAACCATGATGCGGAATTTTTTTTATATTAAAATCGTGAAAATTGCATTTAGAAATGAATCCTACTAGTTGTTTCTTTCACAAAGATGGTTCAATTGCCTAAAAAACAAGATTGTTTATAACTTTCTCATAACAAATCCAAATGGAATGAATCAATGCTTTCCATGTAGACAAAAATTTAAAGTATGAGAAAAAAAATCACAAAATCAATTCATATTTGTGAACTTTTTTTTTGGTGCCCACACTCCCCCCCTCTCCTTGTGTTGACTTATTTTGGGCATACATTTTGTTTCCGAGCACCAATGAAGAAAACAATTATATTCCCATGAAGTTAATTAGTTTTTCTATCATCAAAAAAAGATTCAAAAAATTAAGAAAGAAAATGAGACTGTAGGTACACATCCATAATCTACGTTGTCCCCCAAAAGGACAAATGGTCCTTCAGAGGTTAAAAACTTTTAGACCTGAAATATTCTATAAATATTGTGAAATGAATCCTTTAATCTAAAATAATTTTTGGGTTGTATAATAATTAACATTGTAAATCATAGAAAACAAATTTAACTTGTAAGTTTTCTTTTAAAAAAAATTAAAAAAATTGAACTATCAAGAAATATGAGAAAACTTCATGACTTTCAGGTTTTCCAATATAAAAATTTAGAACGCAGTACATTATTCATGCCATACATAAAGTAAATTTTTCTTTAAAAAATAAAATATGAAAGAATACTTTTTTTGAATCTAATAATAATTGATGTAATTAGATTGAGGATTCAATTTAACCTTTTTTTTTTTGTTTATGCTCATTACAATATACTATAGTCTATATTTTGTCACTATGGATTCCAAAAAACTAGAAGTACTTTTCAAGCACACCATAGGTCCACGGATTTATGGCTTCTACCAATGAAGAGTCATTTTGCAACCAAATATTTCACACTATAACATGCCGATGGAAGTACATTGAATTGAAGGAAAAATAATTATGTTAATATTCACTCATTGCAAGGTTTGGATGTCTAGGGTTCTTTAGATAATAGAAGTCTCAACAAAGCTAAAATCTCCAAATTCAAAATGATTCAAATGAATCCGCAGTTACTCAAATCCAAAGTATATTCTATATTATATTTTATATCTGAAGCAAGGGAATGAATGATGTAGTTTGTAGCATTATTGTGGCAGACATTGAACTAATGGATGTTGTTCAATATCATTATGTTGTTTTCAATTTTTTGTTCCACATGACTACGATTTTCTATAGCACTGAAAAAAGGTATTTATTCACCAAAAACAAGCACCAAATAGATATTCATTTGGAAGATTCCTTACTAAGGTCAGCCCATACATAGGGCTCACACATGAGTGCCTTAGTGTTCTACTCACTAATCTCAACAATATGTACATGTGACTCTTCCTTTTAATAATAGACAAAAAACCAATACATAAGTGTACCTTGGGACTTGCTCTAACAAATCTAAAGGTTAGCGGTTGAAAACTAGGGTACAACATTAATTGACAGCTGAAATTGATGGACCTACTTGAATTCAATCTAAAAAGTATTGGTACACAACAGATTCTTAAGATGGTCACAAATAATAAACTTGACAAATTTTTGTAGTGAACAATATAGTAAATCAATAAAATTAATTTGCAGAACAATTATTTGATGAAACATCAATTGTAAACTAACAATGTATAATTGTATATGTCATCGTATCAATTTCTATGTGTTTAAATTGCATTTCTAGAAAAATTGCAACCTTCAGTTTTTATAGTGTTGAGGTCTATTGGGAAGGAGCCTCAAGTGCACTAGAGCTTCAAGAAAAAACCTAATTAGAAATTCACTTTAAAAATATGTAGAGTATGTTTTATGAAGACATAAATTGATTGGAGTTTTTCATTACATGTTTTGCCTTTGAACCTCATATTTTTTAAGTGACCAACTTCTTAGATTAGTTTTTTCATGTGAGAAGACAACTGAAATACCACAACTCTCTTTCACAATTTTAAAGTTCTCGTGATCCAACATTATCATCTTTCAATGCATAAGAGATTCTGTTGTGTTTTCTTTTCCTTTGTGATCTCTAACATGTCTAGATTGAATTTGTACATGTAATTGCGAGTGTGCAGTCAATGTAGATAACTATAATAAATATTAGATTGCCCTCAACAAGTCTTCCCTAAATGGATTACCAGATTGTCAGACTCTATATTTCACTAGGTCTATCTAGAAACTAGGAGATGACTGAGCACCATGAACATCATCAGGCACTGCAGTAACCTTTGAGACACACTATAAGATGAGGAGTAAATATGCAGAGAGCTAGTATTAATGCAATCAAGTGTACTAAATACACACACCGCATTATATTACAAGGTGTCTTTTAGACAGACCGCAAAAGATAAGTAGAGTGTTTAGGGTTACTTTAGGTATGAAGGTAGTTCTTGAGATGCCTTGAATTCTAGAAGTTCGATTGATTTTATATATAAGGAAGACAAGGCTTTACATAACCCGTTTCTTTTTTAGGAAAATATTTTTTGGTTAAATTAATGTATTTCATACTTACCGATCATTCATCAAAGATTTAGCATATGCTATTCTATTTTGTGAAAACAAAACAAATTCATAAGTTGTAATTTTGTAATTGAGTTGATGTGAGTTTTTACAAAAATTAGGCAAGTGTTTGCATTACCTAAAAGATTTCATGGAAGTTATTTTTGTTGAATTTGTATATAATTTAATAAGTATTCCTTATAACCTAAAAAAAAACCTAGGAGGTGTGTTACTTGGTGAAAAGAAAATGGAATCCTATGTCCAAATTTTTAATGCATTTTTGTTTATTCTAAGCACTTCTTTGATTACAATGTCCATGCACTTTCAGTGCACTTCTATAATACTTATGCTTTCTTTTCAATGAAGTACTCCATGTGAATATTCAAAAAAATATGTGAATGCTTCRGTGGAAAAGAACAAATGTTTCATGCATGTCAAAAAGCTGCCATGGTGCTTACAAATCCTTCAGTCCCTTGAACTCACCTGAATTCTAAGAGGTTAGTTACTACAGAAATATGAAATTTCAAGGCCTTCATTGCAAAGAGACACATCATTTACAAATTTTGAAAATCTCTTCCACAATTTGTGAAATAGAATTTTCACTAAAGTGTTTTTTTGCCAAAAATTTATTGTGTTTGAAGATCATAATCATAGCATAGTCCTCTGCACTATAAGAAGTCCTATTCTAGGGCATTGTAAAGAAAACCTTAGTTTTCACAAATTCTTTAACAGAAATTTGATTGTTCATGGTACTTTTAAAGTATAATTGACACCAATATACTTTGTGAATACCACAACTTTCGAGTCTAGTATTCTTTGCACTGAAATATTTGGGAATATAATGTACAAGATGAAATGTGAAATGTATCAAACCCCTATAGTAAATGCTCATGGGTTTTTTTCAGCTTCTAGAAATTTGCTCCAAGTTGAACAATAAGATAGTCATTCATAGTCATTTATTTTCCAAATAGGATTTTTGATGTCCTATTTTTGAAGCTAAAGCTAACCCTCAATAGGGCATCTATCTAAGATATAGAATACTAAAAACTATAATTGAATTAGGTTCTCTTCAATTTCAAAGTTCTAYTGACAACACATTTTGGCGCCTTGGGCATGTAGGGGTTAAATTGCGTTCACTGGGCTTCGAGTTTGGCAGCTAGGGAGGCCATTGCTTTTGCTTTCTTAAAAGCTCGAGGCAAAACGTCAATGCAAGTTTTGGTATGCGCTTTGGATGGAAGCTACGGCTTTTATTTTCATCTTTTACGAAGTGCCATTGGTAGGGGCAATAGTAAATGTTATAGTGTTGCTCCAATTTACAATAGTCATCCACATATTGAATATAAAGTATGGTTTTCATCCACAATATGGCAATTTCATGTAATACTTTTTTTAAATTCAAATTTTTCAGGTGATTTAATCCGAGTTCTAGGACATTATTTTTGGCAAATTTTAGCCAATTAAATTTTCGTATTGCAATCTAGCACAAAAAGCCAAAAAAAAGGCCCTCATCGCGGCCTTATTGGCAGGATAGGTTCGGGCCTGCATTGATGCTCAGTGCAGCCACGGTGCCAACCTCGGTGAGGGCAGCTTTAGTTTGAGGCCCGTGTCGGGGCAGCCTCCGTGCCAGCCTTGGTGAGGGCAGCTTTGGTTTGATGCCCAGGTCGAGGCAACCTCGGTGCCAGCTTTGGTGAGGGCAGCTTTGGTTTGAGGCCCGAGTCGGAGCACCCTCAATGAGGGTAGCTCTGGTTTGAGGCCCGTGTTGAGGCAACCTCAATTAGGCGGCCGGATCGGGGCAGCCTTGGTTTGTTGTCTCCTTCCTGTGGCAGCGGCAGGGTTTCGCCATTGTCGCGCTGTCTCCTGCTGCATTTGTTTGCAGGTTTTCGCCATCTTTCTGTGTCGTTTTGCAGTCTCGTTTGCTACGATTGAGGCGTGCATCCGTGTTTGTTGTTTGAGTGTGAGCTGGGGCACACATTTGCTGCTTGAGTGTGAGTTGCGGCGCACAAGATTGCTTCAACACAACAATGTGTGTACCCACAGACTATTGTTTGCATTGGATTTTTCCTCTTGTTTCAGAGGCGAGGTTCTCCATGTGAAGCGTCTGATTCTGAGGCAAGGTTCTTCAAGTGTCTGAAGATTGCAAAATAAGACAGCTTGTAAGTTTTGTTAACAGGATTTCTTGACGGATTTTTCTTGTTCAAGTTTTTGCATTCACTGTCGTTTGCACTTCCTCTTGTAGTATGAACTGAAGCTCATGAAGAAAGTGAATGACCTCAAAATGTGTGCGTGATGGCTGTTTTGCATGTAGTCCTGAAGTAGGCACAACAGTGTTTTGTGAGTTCGAATTTTGGTTAAATTGTATTTCACATCACATATAATGCATTCAGAAGCAACATTGTGCCTTTTTTTTACTTTTTTGAATTGTATAGTTTGAATAATGGTACTAGTGCTTAGGGTCCCGAACAATGCAGTACGCTGCTCTCGAACCTCCAAGTATTGTATTCAAAACTCTATAGTGTGTTAAAGTGTGCTATGAGCTTTTGTTTAGCAGTCGAAAAATGGGATTTCAAAATGGTGCCTTTTAGGAGTGAAATTAGGGTTTTTGACTCCATTTTAGGGTTCAAAAAGATGAAACGCTTATCCTTGAGTCGACAATCACTGTCCTGTAGTGCATATTCAATATCTTCAACTCAAGGATAGGTGCAACGATGTCATCTATGAATAAAAAAAAATCAAAACAACCAATTCTAAAGAATATAAGACCTCCCCATTCAAAAATAATAGATAGAAATTCCGACTTTCATAAAAAAAAAAAAAAATCAAATCAAATCAGCTTAATCCATTTCCAAAGAAGTGTGACACTCTTGCAACTATTGAAATGAAATAATCAGTAACTTAGATATCATCAACTCGAAGATCTTGAAACACAAAAAGAGTACAAAACCTGTAATACGAAATTAGGCTAGTAGTGGCCAACTTTATAAAATAAAAAATGACCACATAGAAAAATTGTAAAAAAGACCAACGACCTATTAGGTGTATTAGATAAAAGGCAAAGAAAATTAGCTTATCTTCGAGTCGAAGAAACAAATCTAAAACCCGTCTTTGCTATCACCAAGAATTCTCCAAAATGGCACAAGACAAAGACTATGATTACTCCATAACTAAGCATCATTTGGAGCCATTCATTAACCCTGTGCTCCAAAAAACGTTCTTCGAGGAAATGGAGGAAACATACGGTGCGTTATGGGAGTTTAAGGAGCACATCGCGACTTGGAGGTTTGGGGTGAACCGATGGAAGGACTTCGTTTACATACCTGAGGTACTGTGTCCAAGAGAAGGAAGCATATCTTGCATGGAACATGAACAAGAAAGTAACGGTCATTGAAGATCACCGGAATGACTACGTTGTAATACTCGTGCGGGAGGTGGATGACAACGGAAAGCCTGGAAAGCATAGCCACTCCCTTGTTCTTGACGTCAACTCACAGCATGGTAAGTTTGACCTCCAGAATCTCATGACCTTCTTGGAAGGATTGCAAGTTGAATCCCTCAACGAAGAATTTGAGAAAATCGGCTACGTCTATTGGAAGCACGGCAGCACTAAGTCAAACGCAAACGGTTTGCGTCTCATTTGGCAAGCGCTAGACCATTATGCTATCAAGAATGTAGAGAAGAGACCTCTTGTTGGAGGTGCTGTGTCCCGACCCTAAAGATCAGAAGGCGGCAATGCTCGGTCGCAGTCAGGCGTTGGTGCCACAGGTAGTTGGGGGGTAACACCAGCACAAGCAAGATCTGATTCTCGAAAGCATGTGCACCCGACCTCTGGAGGAGGAGAATCAAGTCGAAAACAAAGAAAGTCAAATCTTCTAGAGAACACTGTAGCAACTAGAAGCTGTAGGTCCGGATTGACCATCGTGGAGGCCAATCAATTAGCATTGGACACTCCAATGGAGAAGCACGAGAATTTTGCACTAATATAGAGAAACTTTTGAGCTGAACACGAGAAATGCTTCATGTTTGACAGTGAAACCGTGAAGGTGAACATCAGTCAATTCTTTCGGGCCCGTGATGAGTACATCATTTGGACTCTGCAGCAAGAAATTGTAGATACGGTCAAAAGAGAACTCGTGAAAAAAATTAACGTGAAGCAGCGACAAATAGTCTGCCTCACACCTGTTGACAAGTTCAATCACTTGTTGAAAGAAAAGCCCACGAAATGGGAACAAGTGAAGAATGGAAATTTCATGATCATCAATGACCAGCATAGTATAACGGCCACCAAGAAGCTTCAGGAGTTAGGATGCGGAGAAGATAGGAAAGTTAAACTTCAGACGTGGGATGCACTCATCGTGTGGACTTTGGATGCGACGAAGTTGACAAACATCTCCAAGTTCTAAAACTGTACGAATCACTTGGATCACGCCCAGCCTACATGGGGGAACCAAATTATCAGTTGCCAAAACATCTGGGTTTCCTGCAGGCGCCCGTCCACAGTTGAAAACCAAGCCATAACGACGAGAAATAAGACAATTTTCAGTCTGAACAATTACACGGTAAGCTACTATCCATCTAAACTATTTCTAAGTGAACTAGGAAGTCCTCATAGGAAGTGCATTACCAGTTTCTTTGTCATCAAATTAATGAACCTGGCTGAAATTATTATTGATCTTATCTTTGAGTTGAGGATCCCAGACCATGGCCGCCATGAGACCTAAAAACAACCCAACAAACCAAAAATTTGGTCCTTTGATTTTGAGAAGCATTTACAATGTCTACAACTAGTTTCTTCATTAGAATTTCTCACAGTCTTCTACGATCTTAACCATTTGCTGACCTCTGTCTGGAACCACTAGATGTGCAGAAATTCACTAGGCTAATTGTCAAGCGCTTCCAAAATATTAACCCAGATAAGGATGGTGCCACAATCCGAGGTCCTGCCGACCTGAAGAATGATCTGAAGAATGATCTGAAGAATGATCTGAAGAATGATCTGCCAAACCGAAGAATGCCATGTGGATGTGCACGTCTGATTTTTGGAGGGTCTACCGTCACTCCGAAATGACTTGCAGATGACATGACACATGGATGTCCACATCAGATATAGAAGGAGTCACCTTCAACTGCGGCATGACTTGAGAATGACTGTTGACATGGATGTCCACGCCAGATTCTAAATGGGTCTTCAAGCAAGATTCTACGTGGATATGCTCTTTACACGGCAACTCCTTAGCCATTTCCTTCAGACTCCCTTTCTTTATCTCTTAAAGACTGCTCTTTTACATCCATCCCTACATCCAAGTTCCAAGTAGATGGTGATAATAAAGTTGCAGTCATTGTATCCGTGACTTAACCACAATGACTCTAGCCCCCCCAAGTTGTGTCTTAGTCATTTGTGTCCGGAATGACTTCTGTGTAGTCATTCTTTGAAGTCATTTATGCACCCGATTTTTTGTAGTGTGAGCTGCAAATCATTACTTTGCCCGACGACATCTTCTCTCACTAGAAGAGATTCTTGATGCAACACATAGAGGGAGAACTAATTGACCCATTCACCCTCAAACAATATTGAGAGCACAAGTCGTATAACCGGACAAAGGTGACTCTGAAGAAAGAGATTTTCACACACTTTGGTCATTTCACAGACAATAACTTCAAGGTGTTTGTGATTCATTTGTTGGGCGAGACGCCAAATCGGAAAGTGGCGTATCCTAAACTCAGCGTAGCGAGATCCAAACTGCTAATAGTAGACAACATGACTAGTGCAAATTGGATAGACCAGCATAAATGCAAGGTCATCTTGCAACATTTAATGGATATTAAGCCGTCATTGCCTTTTTTTGACAAAAATGGGGACGTCATGAGAGACACTTGGAGGGCCTGGAAAGGTCGACACCGGTTCACCTCCAGTACATGGGATTTCTTGCTTTCCTCTCCCAAAGCATTATCCTACAATCGGAGACTTCAGAATAACCTCTGGTCAAAGCGCGCGAAGGATGTGGCTGATAAATATCTTGAAGTGCCGCATATGTTCACAAGGTTCATGAAGATGAAGTACCAGCTGAAAGTACCTTCAAGAGGGGTTCAAGTTAGGGAGATTTACGATGTTGCAAAGGCACTGGTGACAAGCACGAGCTACCAGTACCAGAGCCGTAAGTTCAACCTTGCCTTCTTGACGCAAGGGAGGTTCCCGGAACGAAGCCCACGGATACAAGCACGGCACTGGATCCCTTCTTCCATCTTCTCTTCAACAAGTTGAAGCCAAAAATGAACGAGGCGAACCTCTAGCTTATCATTTTGGCTTCTGGTCAAGACGTCAGAGCTGCCAAGAAGTCTGCAGCATTGAAAATGAAGGATTACGACTACGTGCAGTCGAAATACATCCCTTCCAAGTCGGAGAGGGTGAGCAACATGTCAAACCGATTAGCACCTACTGCCGCTGACGTACTATTGTTGTTCCTTTAAAAAAAGGAAAATCCCTTCACTCCTTCCGTTCGAGACAGTGTGAAGACGCAGTATATTATACCCGTGTCCAACCAATACTACTTTCACTTCAAATGGAACACAGAGGCAAAGTGGCGTACTAAAGCAAGTGAACTCCAAATGGATTCTATCTGATAGTAGTCCGCAATTTTACGACGCCCAATGAGAACGTGCTTGGGATTTTTTGCGGTTCCAAGTTCCTACTAGCATCAAAGGTGGATCTTCTTATCATATTTTCTACCTTCAACCCAAAGATAATTCTTTTGTTTTAGAATACAATGTTTAGAGTCTAATAAATTAGGTTATTTAAATTGACGTTATGAAGACAAGCTATCCTCGACTTGAAGATAGACCTAACAAAGAATGTTTGGTGACTGGCTATCCTCAACTTGAAGATAGCCCTAGCAGAGCAAGTTCAATTTTGATATAACATTTGTTCATATTACTGATTTGACTTTCCTCTTGTATTAAGATGTTCGGAGCTTTGTTCTRTAGGTTTGTGGATCGGGATGAGGACAAGAGCTATTGCAAGATAGCTTATCTTACGGACAAGATGGAGAAAATCAACTTCATGTTTGACAATTCTCCGTATTCAATTGAATACGTGCGTCCGGCAAGTCAAGGTCCCATCCTGGTTCATTCCAGTTTCCCTCCTTCACCGCCCATGAAGCTGGATTCTCTGCTGGTGTCCGAACTTGCTGTCTGATAGAGGAAGGTGTTGGATCTGCAAACTAGTGGTGACCCTAGTGTCAATAGGATTGATGAGTTTGGTACAAGCACCTTCCATATTCACAGGTGGATGGTGGCCCCAGTAGTGGAGACTAATCCCAAAGGCGTGGAAGGAGCAGAGGAGAGAGGGATTGGTGATGAGACCCGAGTCCCACAATCCCCTGATCAACCACAAGACATTGCTGTGGATGATTCCCAAACTATCCCACCATCCCAGGTCTTGGTAGAGGACATCGAAACGGATGAGGAGCGGGATGAACTCCAGCGTGAGGCCGCACGACGAGCGGGACAACCATCGCATGAGTTGCAGGGCCCATCTGCGCTAGATGATGGGGAAGCAGATGTCTTGGTTGTCCAGGAATTGCAACCGAAACCATCCGGCCCAAAAGAAGAAGAGATCATCATCGTCAGCGACGACGAATGGATCGACCATCCACACAAGTCGGACAATGATAAGTGTGCGGATGGATCCCCGAGGGTCGTCGAGATGAAACCCGTACGCGGACGGGATGAGGTCATTGTGAAGGTGGAGAATGGATGGTGGGAATTGGATAAGGAGATCCGGGACAAGCAGATTGCAAGGCAGGCGGAGAAGGAAGCAAAGGACAAGGCCCTCGCAGATGCGGATGTGAGCACTAAGGCATCCCAAAAATGAGTGGTTCAATTGGAGGAGGAATCCAAAGCAAAGATTTCTTTGCAGGAGAGTCAGGTTGCCGAGCTCTTGAAGGTAGTGAGGGCCATCTAGGCAAACCAGGCGCAGAGCAGTGCCATGTCCTTACCCCAACAAGCTCATCCCCAACAATCTGCAGTGCCACCATCCAATCCTCCCACTTTGCAGGCGGTGTAATCCCTGGATTCTACTATACCGCAGCCTCAAGTCAAAGATCACAAGGAAGTGGTATCTTTGGCTTACGTAGACCAAGTTTCATCCACCTCCGCATCGCAATTGCCTTTGATGTGGGCTCCAGATCAGTCCAGATTTGAGGTAGTTGTGCTGCAGCCTTCCGGTGAGGCAGTGACCTCAAACCTGCCTCAAGATGCAGACAGCCATCTTCAAGTTGATGATAGCCAGGCAAGGGAAGTGGAGGCAGTGCATCAGGTGGATGCACCCGTGGAGCAAGCTGAAATCAGCGGCGCAGGCAGTTCTGAGGAGGTCTGTCGGACCTGTCAAAAAGTGGAAGAACGTCCGGATGAGGAGATGGTGGACTATCGAGAAGGTGAGGAAGAGGATGTTGGTATGATGGAGTTTGACAACCAACCCACGGAGAGACCAATGCAAGAGGCGATTCCAAAGCCAATGGCCGCTTCCGCACAGGTAAATAAGTATAATCCGTATAATTTTGACTAAGGCCGTGAAACTTGGGTCATGGATGCCTGTGTAGTTGTCTCAAAGACTTCCATTGTGTGATAGGTGAAGACTCTCATTTGCATTCATTCTTCTTGACAAGATGGCGTGGCCAATTCTTGAATGCTCAATGCTGACGGCAAACCTGTCGATGCCTGCGATGCTTGTAGTCTAGTGTACCATAGGAATTATTGCGGACTGTTTCCGACTTCAGTTGAAAATGAATTTTTCCCAAATATATCATCGGTCAATCTATGTGGTGCCGCCCAATTCCAATGAAAGCACTCTCTAACGAGAGCTTGCAGTCCATTAGAGGAATGCAATGCTTCCCCCCACTATCTAGCTCACCCACGTCTGCGTTCAAACAGGGAACTCTATTTTTATGTTGTTTTGGTTTGATCAGGTAGAGTCAGAGGGACGCAAAGAGATCGTGTCGAGGGATATTTCGCATGTAGAACCTCAACTGAGGAGGAAGTGGATGAACATTGTCTTCGACCTTAATGGTGTCTTGTGTCAATGCGTGCTACAAGCATATGCCGCAAAAATGAGGCCCTACAAGCCTGAAGACAATGTTCTCTGCCATAGGGTTCCGACGATCATCGGACCGAAGGCCGTCTTCGCTCGGCAGAATGTAGCGGAGTTCTTGCGAGAGGTCTTCGAGTTTGCGGACAAGATTGTAGTTTGGACTTTTATGTTCAATTACAATGCAGAACCCATCGCCAGACATATTTTCGGCAAGTCCAAGGCGCCCTTCGATATACTCGCCCAGGAGTAGTGCAAAAAGATAGAGATGTCGAAGGGTCTTTCATTCACAAGCGTACAAGTATACCCTCTTTAAGGTTTTGTGCGAGCAACTGTTTTGCAATCCTAGTGGGGGCACATTCTTCAGTCCCGATAACACGCTCTTCATTGACAACTCTCTCAAAAAGAGTGTCTGCAATGAAAGGGGTAACGCCATATTCCTAGAGTCTTGGATCCACTCGCAACGGAGGGACAACTTCCTCTTGGAGAACCTCCTGCCTTGGCTCAGGCGTATGGATGCGGATTGTCTGCAAGGGCATATGAGGGAGTACGTAGAGGCCAATCGCATTGGCAAGAAACCGCTGGAAGCATTTGATTTCATCCTCCAAGAGATGGTGGAGGGGATGCAGGAGTCAGCAAAGAACCTCATGTCTTGTTTTGAGCTGCCGGGATTAGATTTAGTTATAGAACCCGGTCATCGTAGGAAGTAGATTTTTCCATGCGGGCAACGTTAGGAACTCACTTGCCTTTTGTAAATTTATGTAAATGGTTATGCTGCATTCATTTGTAAATAAAACGATGACTTTTGAGAAAATTAATGGATGACTTTTGAAATAAGTGTCTCTGTCTGCGTTTCTCTCTCCGTCTGCGTTCTGGGAATGTCCTTTTAGTACTAGTGATTGCCTCTTATCTTATCTTGCCATTCATTCACGTATTTTTTTTGGATCGACTTTTTACATCATCCGACAGATGATGCGCGGATTTTATACTTAACTTGGTAAATGAACGGGTGGATGCATGGATGTTTCACATTATCATTGGATCCAAAGATATTGTCTATTGAGCTGCTGGAATTCCAACTTACTACAGGTGGAGGCCCCCCTTGCGAGGCAAGGCATGACTAGGAGCTTGCTCTCTGGATCTGAGAAGTCGCTCTCCGCCACCTTCGACTCTAGGGGAGGCAATTGCGGGACAACCACAAAATCTAAGCCGTATAGATGGGGTCCGCGGCGATCAACTTTTCAAAGGGGGATGTGGAAGACACGGTTAAGGATAGTCCCCCGAGTCAGGGACCGGCCAAGACGCCCATCTGCTCTCCGTCGCCCTTAAAACGGGCATCCTTGAGGCAAATCATTCTCTTCGTCTCCGCGGACATAGGGGCCGACAAACCTCAAACTCGACCTTTCCATCAACAGAGAAACGGAGCATCTTTGAGGCAAAGATGGAGCTCCCAAGTTGGCCCCGCGGGTTGTGGTTGAAGTGAATGCCCCCCCACAAAGGCATGAAGGGAAGAGGGCCCAATGTGACCCGCCCACTAAAAGGCAGTTGCCTCGGCTTGAGGATAAGCGGCCTTGGCCGTCGCAGTCGGCGAGGGCAAGACGGTCGCCCTCCACGGACAATCTGTTTAGACAAAGAATTCTCAGAGAGCAACGGCGCGCCTCAAAATCTATTGGATTCGGAATTTTGTATATAAACTCTATGAATACGTCGTTGCTCAAGCAGACTCCTCGAGGATGCAAGTCGCTTTTGAACACAGATGTCACTCCAAATATGCACAAGACTAAATGAATGGATAGAAAACCTTTGAGTCAAAGCTTGTGCAACACACCAAACTTTGAGAGTGGACCGCATCATTCTTCTCAACGTGAGGATATCTTCAGAGGGTTGGCAAAGCTGAAAGCATTGGAATTAGCTAAAAACAACCCTAAAACCGATGCAAATGGTTAGGCACCCAAGCTTCTCTCACTATCCATAATAAAACACACTATATTTAGAAAGTAAAATGTTTCAAGCTATAGGAAGAATATTTGGTTCTAAATCACATATACTCTGAAAAAAAGCTTTTAAATAGTACTTTGTTTCCCTGAGGTGACATTGTGAGCATCGAGTGCACATTCTTTTTGTATTCAAATTCGTGAGTAAACAAGGCGGATGGAATGAAAAATCAATTTTTTCTCTACTCATTGTTTACGCGATACGCCATCTTGCTATCCACATAATTCCGCATGCTTGTTTAAAGTCTTTGGAGACAACACGTTCCAAAACCTTTCTATCTTCAATGTGAATTGAGGTTTCTTTATCTTAGGGTTCAACAACTTTGAACCACAAGATACCTTGCACTTGTTTTTTTAAAGTCTCAAAATGAACAGTTTGTCTCAATTAAACAAATAAGGCCTTCTATATTGTTATGCAAATGTAAAACGTGTATTGGGGCATGCTGTTCAAAAGAGAATCTATCATCATGTGTAATTTCACTTGAAAAAAACTATGTGTAGACCTATTATTATTTGAATGAAATTTCAAGTAAAAATGAACTGAAAAGTCAAAATTTCTCATTTTTTTTACAGGAACAATGCACATCTTGACTAGAATCACATGTTGCAAGTCTCACAAATATTGTTTTTTTATTCTTTGAATGATTAAAATCTTAATGATTGGAATTTGAGCTCAAAATTTGAATTTTTAGGTTTGTCACTCCATAAATTGAAAGAAAACAATTTTTTATCACAATAGCAAACAACCATATTCATCGAAATAATTATTCTATTTCAGTTTATGGAGTGAAAATTAAGAAATTCAAAATTTTGAGCTAAAATTTTAATCAATAAGGTTTCAATTTATAAAAATTCAGAATTTGTGCAAATTGAAAYATGTGTTTTTAGTYAAGATGTGCATTCCAAWATATACATTGCAAAATCCAAACTAGTGCACATTTCATGTACAAYRAGAATGTGCACTTTTAGTCGACATGTACATCTTGTCAAAACATAGCTAAAAGATGGAATAGYGGGTTGGCTACTTATTCCTACCTTACTATCAATGCTATGCCACGAGTCATCCAAGCCAATCAAGGAGCCTAGCAAGAATGAAAACTCAGATAGGGCGGTTAATCAACAACATTTCAAAATTCAAATCAACCGACCAAGTCCATGACTTAGTAGCTGAATTGGACTTTTTGTCAGTTTTCTTGCCTTTGTCGACCAATATCCTTTCCATTTGGTAGTTTAGTCTTGTTTATAGAGATTCCATTATTTATTTATTTATTTATTTATTCTTAATCTAGATTCTTTGATTTTTAAAAGCAAACCTCTTTCTACCTGACATCGCTACCAAAATTTATGCGTATTTATTTTAGATGTGTAGTTAAATGTAGACTACGGCCTTCTGCTTGTGAGCCAATCAATAATCAATACAATCAAGAATAAACACTTTAACAAAGTTTTTTTAATAAATATGTTGGCAATYTGTATACAAAGTGTAGTACATGCTACCAACTATTGCAATTTCTTTTAAATGAACCTAAAGGAAACTTCAAGTATGCGCAATTTATAAAATAATGGATTGAATATTTCAATCACCAAGCTCCATGWTGTTGCCTAAATGCATCATTTTTGAGGAGACCAAAAGAATTCATGGGACATATTATGTATTATTCACAACAAGATGGCTACCTCAAAAATGGCTTTACTTAAGATGCGCGTGACAACAAAGGCCACACAAGATCTAGGGCAAATTTTGATTAGTGTAATAAGAATGGTAGCTTATAGTCACAAAGACARTGTATATGCCCATAATGCATTGTCATATCSGTMAAAAGACTAGAAGTTCACAATTTTGTTGTTGGCTAGATTGTTTTTTCAACTAAAAGGTTACCAATTCATAAGACAAGTGACCACTTTCCATGGCCACCGGCTGATCCAATGTTTGAAGCATTGCTTAGAARAAAGCCCYRACATATGGATGTTTTGACCTTAATATCAGCTTAGCTTGGATCCACCTCATTTTCTAAAAAATTTATATTTTCAACTTGAGAACTCTACAAAAGATAACAAGAACCAAGACCTTATGGCATATTTGTCCTTTTTGACTTTGACCAGTCTTCTTGAAGAAATCCAAGTTGTTTTTCTACTCGTTGGATATACTTACAAAAATATTGACTTATATATCAACAACCTTYCTAAGGCACTAAAGACCAAGAATACTTTTGTTATTATAAATTTAATGAAATTCTGCATGCAATTCCAAAAATGTCATTTGTCCTACAATTTATACAAAAGGTGGTGGAATTTAAGCCATTCATCAAAGAWAACTAAAGGAATGACTCATCTCRATTAATCAAAATGGAGAAATGTATCTATTTAGGTTCTATAAAGACAATGATGGGATCTTGTCATGAGGTGTTAGAAGTCAATAATTGATTYACATTGGTTACTGACCAATAAACAATCTTTTAGCCTCTAAAAGCAAAATAGCAATGTTTGGCCAAGGCTCCCSTTGGTTGCATGAATCTTATTCCATTCAAATCCATATTGAGAGAAAAGTTCCTAAAACAATAGGAAATCAAAGGGAAGACAAGGATTTTGCAAGGACAACTACCATGGACAAAGGTTTCATGATGGTAGGACTAAAAAAATATAYTRAGTATTGGAAAAATGGAATGTCAAAATGCAAAGGCTTTGTAAGCATGTTGGGTCAATGTACAAATTAATAGAATCAAAGGTTGCATAAGTTTAAAGAATTACTATCCAACTATTCTTGAGAATTGTTGGAGCTTCTAGCCATGACACAACTATACTACTTATGCAACACAACACAAAACAACAAAAATTATATTTTGTAATCACTACTTGCTTGCATTGATTGAACAAGGACTATAGGCATAGAAATTGGTGTAGAAATTGACTTCACCAACCATGGAGTCATTTAGGAGTGATTTAATGGATGCATGGATGGCAACAGGTTGAAAATGAGAACTGAAAGGAGGTACTAAATAATTTTATGTGAAGGCTTTGTTGTCGCCGTTGTTGAGGCATGTGCATAGTCATAGGGTAGTCGTAAAACTATGATTGTCAAAAATGACTACAAAATGATTGTATGCTCCAAACATATTGAACGTGTAAATTTTAGGCATTTTAGATTTTTCTTTAATTGTCAAGGAAGCRGTTGAGACTTGGATTTGTCCTTTGTATATTAGTCATGCAATCATTTTGCTAATGRCTATAATGATAGTGATTGTTCRTTTAGAGTCATGTGGTAGTTGTTATGACARACATYWRTSGCTATAAAATCATTGCAATTCAGTGATTTGGAAGTCATTCTTGGTAGATGAGTACACTAGAAATAATTAAAATAGAAATATTGTAGGATGCTGGAGGTATTGAAACCAACCAAATGGATTGCTTAGATGGATGCATCAAATGGACTTGAATTGAGATGAAGAGTTTAGATAGAAGAATTAGATAGTGTTTTTCTTGACTGGATAAAATGGACAAATAAAACTGCATCTTCGCAAAAAATAGACGGCTTACTTTTCATCTTGACAATAGATGGCTAGTTTAGATTCTAAGTCAATCACCATATTCTAGGTCATCCACCTTTTTACTTCCGTGGAGGCTAACATGTGGTACGTTGTAATTACATCTCATTTATTAGTGAGTATTAATGAGTATTAAGGTATTAGTTACTAGGCATTCATGGTGTATAGTGACACTTTCTACTCCTATTAGTGCATTAAACAAATGAAAACACATAAAACACATTAAAAAAATGAAATGAGTAAAAAAAAATGGGATTTCACACAAAGCATTGAGAATTTCAGATTTGAGAAATTCCTCGAAATTCCAGATTTCACAAAGTTCTGGAAACTCAAAATTTCACAAAGTCATCAAAGTTTGAAATTTCACAAAAGTTAGCATATTGAGAACTTCACAAAGTCATCAAAATCTTTGATTTCACAAAAATTGTGAGAAAAAGGTTTTCTTGCACAGTGTCATGCTAAGTATGAAGTTCTTTATGCTTAGATGTACTACACTATGAAAGCGTCAAAATGAATGCAATAACACAAATGATTTTTGAAAGGGGACACGTGGCATAACTGCATTTGTCATTAAGTTACACAAGCCATTTTGATTGAGTTTTTTTCATACAGTCCTGCTATGGTGTAGTGAAATGCCTATGCACTATTTTCAGTAGCAGTTTTTGTTTTCAAATCTTCATTATCAACTAATTTCTCCTTTTCCATTTTGAAACCTAGCACAGAACCAACAAATTGTTAACAAGCAATACCAAATAACACGATCATGAAGATGCGGAAACAACAAGAGTATCATTGATAACGCTGTGCTCATGAACCGAAAGTGAAGCATTCCAAAGACATAAACAACAGCGAAGCTCAAAGCTCAAATCGAAACGACTTGAACAACATGAAATGAACATCAAGAGATGAACAACACGAAATGAACAAGTAGCAAATAGAGAGGGGTAGTTGCAAGAAAGATGTGTACTATTTTCTATCACATTCAATGTGACAAAGTTGTATTCCATTAGAACTTTTGAATATAGAATCCGATGAAATTCAACATTTTAGCGGAGATGGATAACTTGATTGTAATCAAATCCATTATTTTTCAGAAATTCTTAAAAATAATTTTGTATTTAAATTTGAATTTAGCTAATTTGTCACACTTTGCGGTTTAGGGTTTTTTAGCACTGGGGAGTATTCAAAATCAATGATCTAGAGCTCAAATTTCTGCGGTCTATTCCTACACTAGGAATGCATGAATCCGCTAAAGGGAATTTACAAAAACATTATTTTATGTCATGCACATGTAAGCAAATAAAGGTCCCTTGCGCACATCACATTGAATGTTGAACATGGTTTCCAGGTCAATGTTGTAGTGGCATGTGATTAGCATTCAGTCAACACAAATTGCCAATTTTAAGATTTTTTAATTTTGCTATGGTTAGTTTTTTAAATTGAAAAAAGGGGATAGAAGTCTTTTCTGTGGAAAATGGAACACTRGGTTGCCGTAGTACTGCTACATACTGTATAGTACTTTGCAGTAGTAACAGGACAGTTGGCAGCTTCATGTTGAATTTATAGTATGATCAACGGTGCACAATGCATCCAATTTTGGTTTCCTAGTAGCAATAGTATTTATAGTACTAGGCGGCAGAAACTCTGTTTTGGCCAAAACGGTACGCAAAACGGCCAGTCTTTCTTGCAACTACCCATAGCTACTTGAAGTTCCACGAAGATCCTTTGTCTCCAAGAAACGCCTCATACAACCTGCCAATCCAAATCCATTTCAACATTGCCTCTTTTGTTTACAGCGATCACAGAGTTCTAATGTGATGAACAACCCCTTCCAAAACACCATAATCACTTGCATCTAAATTTGACCACCTAAATCAGTGTGATTGCTAGTGAAATGCAAGGCGGAGGGAGGATACTTACGTAAATGCTTCAACAACGCCTTATTCGTTAAAATGAGACAAGTTGCAGTCTCATTTTAATTTGATTCTATATTTAGTATAGAAAAAGCTTCATTAAATTGAGACTCTCCATTAAATTGAGACTTGAAAATGTCAAATTACATATTAAATTACTTTTCTACCACTTTAAAATTAATATAATTTTCAATTAAAATTTTGATTCTTTTATTTTATTATAAACTTGGAAACAAAATACACCAATATTTGTTGAATTGAGACATTTCTAAAAATTGTAACTAATATATGTCAAACCAACTTTTCAGAATTTTAAAATACCAAACTTTCAAATAAAGAACATCTCATCAAAAAAATATTTGCCAAAGTATACTCCAAGTACAATACATTGAAGTGCAACAATAAAAATACATTTACTATTAATAGAAATCAAAATCACTTACATAGTCATACTACCATTGTAAACAGATACACATAGGAATTCTAACATCTATGCAAAGAGCACTATACTAGTCTATTATAAATTGAAAAAAATAATAGTCTACTACTACAACAACAGACTATTCATCCCTGATCCATAAATTCATCATTGATTGCATGAACTGTAAAGGCCTCCACCGATGCCTTGATGATGTTAATTTGCGATTTTGGAATTGATACTCTAGGGTCTGAAGTTCCCTCTCGAAAGCGTGGCTTTCAAGCTATCATGATACAGTTTGTGCTCGACCACGTTGAAGGTATTATACGATCCTCGTGCCAAACATTCGCTTTTTTTGTATCCCATCCAGCATACGTTTCTAAATTAATGGACCGATCCGAAGATGGTGTCCAATACTTAATTTCAATCATATGCATATGTTCGGGATCAGGATTGGGATTTGTAATGGCCCTAGCAAGCCAGAAAGGCTTTGAATCACTATTAGCTGGACACACCACAACAAAATAACCTGCAAATGTATCACGATTAACGCGGAATGAATTGCGTGGACGATCACGCTTACGCCCAACAAAATTGGCATCTTCTGCATCTTCTTCACGAAGTGCGCCATTTCTTTGCATTCGAATTGTCTGGTCATCGGTGATTCTAGAAGCCGGCCAAAAGCCGTCAAGTATTGCCTCACGTACTTGAAGAGGTGCATCTAAAGCAGTTCTCACCCCTTTCCAATAATCTTCTAGGTGACCGTTCTTTCGTCTGAATTCTCCAGTTTCTTCGTCATTTGACATTTTCTTCCAATGTGCAACAAAACCATTCAAACCTTTTTTGACCTCTTCAAGAGCTTTCATCGGATGTGGATGTAGAGGTGACGGACTACCGCTCGGGACTTTGGGACGGCCGTCCTCAGTCTCAGACCATAAGCAAATCCCCTTGCTATGCTCTGGAAGCCAATTCTTGTTAGTACATAGATTCTTATACTCCATTAAAGGCCGTCCACTAGAATCCATGTAAAACTTGAACTGTTGAGATTTCAAATGTCCACCTAAAATGTCCCCACCACTGCCCAAATACCCATTGATAAATGCCTTGAAATCAGGAACTTCCTCAATGAGGTGAGGAATGACGGGGTGCGTTTCACAATCCATGAAGGATTTCATGAGCTTAGGAAGTGTGGGGTAATTGTTTGTCTTCAACCTGATACTCCATCGACCAAAAAGAGCATCAATGTCTTTGTGAGTATGCCCAACAATGAGAAAGTTGATGTACACCTCACTGAAAATACCTTTGCATACAAGCAAAGAGCCGAAAGCAAAAACCCAACGATTTATATTGTCTCCCGATGCATTGTCTAGTTGCAAAGTCAATATTGGTGGAAGAGGCTGAGCCGGAAGTGGTTCTTGCAGAAGTGGAAGAAGCGAATCCAAGCAAACGCTTGATCCGTCTAGAAGCGCTTGTGTTAATATGGATTGATTGTCCTCTATAGAAAATAACATGCGCGAAGAATTCTTGGAAGGCCCTCCTAGATCATGCAATAACTTTGCAATGGACCTAATTGTGTGATTTGAATTGGTTGGAAAAATGCCTGTGCCATAGTGTGCATATCGGACATCGCCATGTCCATGAGCAATCATACTAGTAATAGCAACAGGCATTTTCATAAAAAAATCTGTTGCTTTGGTCTTGTTAGAAAAGTGCGGAGAAGAGGTCTTGGAGTGGTCCATTTTGTCGTGAATAATGCACAACATTTTCTCTGGGTACCTCTTTGACATATCCCAATTGCCATAGTACAGTTCTCTGTGGGCTGTTTGTGCGGCAACGTGGGAGTCTAAGAGATTGGTCCACTGCTCTTGTGACTCTGAGAATGGAGTACAAGCACTTTTCAATTGTTTGTACGTATCGCATTGGCCACACCGAGCAAAAGTATCTCCACGAGCCTTTGGAGCGAATTCTGGAAATGAAGCACGGCGAATGTTGCTCAAGTCACTAGAGGATATACGTTGCAAATTCAACATTGCATTGGTCTCATTGATTTTTGGCAATTGGTCACTCCAACGAAATGCAGATGGTAGAACCATTGCTGTGACTTTTTCCCCAGATTCCAAAGTCCTCGTTTTGTGTGGCATTTTGTCCGCATGAGGCACAACCAAATTCCGAAGTACAGCAGTAGCTTGTAGTGTATGCATGCGGGGCTTCTTAGATCCCAAATTACCATGCGTCTCAGCTTGCTTGCCAGCTTTGGCCTCTTCTTTGTACCTATAAAAAGTTGCTTTAGAAATCCCATGAATAATCCACCATGCCTTGGAGGACACTTCCCTTCCTTTCAAAGTAATGCATTCTTTGCCAATACTATCTTTGTGGATCTCTCTGTGCACCTCAAGAAGTGTTTTTATCCATTCGTAGAATCCATCTCGTACATGAAGCTGAGCCCAAATGGCAAGGATTTCTCTACGAGGAAATGGCTGACAACGATTCTTTTCACAACAAGTTTTCGTGGACACTTCGAGGATGCATTGTTCAGTGAGGAGCAATTCTTTCTTAGGAGGGACATCAGGCTCTACCCTCTCGCGAGAGCTCTCGTAAGACCGCACCCCTTTACGAATTCTACGTCCCAAAGCACTCAAAGCAATATTATAAATATGGTTTTGGTCGTGGTCATACAAACTGACACTGTTTAGTAACACCCACTTGATATCCCAAGAGTGCATTGACCACCTCCAAGCGGATGGAACTACCTCCTCACACAGAGACTCCGCAATTCAAACTGCGACGCGGTCATCACCCAGAGCCTTCCCGTCCATGTCAATTACAAGCTCTGGGTCCACATTCTGGCAGACACCATTTGCAACATCATTTCCCGCTCCATCTCAAATGATGACGCACCTTCTGGCCCACTTAGCACGTGGAATTCCGTCGCACATAGTGACCCCAAGGGGTAAGGTTGGCACTGGGTTTGTAAAGTCCTGAGGGCCATGAATATCCATCCTGAAAGACATATTGTGAAACACATAAGATTCATCGTCGAGTCGATGATAATGCTCTGTTTCATGATTTTTAAAATTGAATAACAGAATTTGAAGTATACTCAATCTACGTCACTAATAGATAGCTCGCATAGGCACTCTAAACTATCGTCGACTCAAGGATAATATTTTGAGATACAAATTTCAGAATTTCATTTTCATCTAGAAATAATTTCACAGACGAACGTCAAATCCTGAACATCAGATTGTGAAAATTCTAGTCTGGTTATCATCGATTCAACGATAATATGCTATCATTCAAGGAAAATTATTTTTCAAGACTATAATTCAATATCGTCGACTTGACAATATCCTGCTAAGATTCGGAAATGTTAGACCATCAGGGAATTATCGTCGACTCTACGATAACCTAGAGAATAACATAAATATAAATTTAATATTGGGACTCAGTGGTTAATGACGTCAATTCCATTTGGAGAATAACGGATAGGAAATTACTTTTTGGAAGTTCGGTTATCGTCAAGTCGATGATAACCTGGAGGAGGTCGGAATTATTTTTTAGGAGTTGGGTTATCGTCGAGTCGATGATAACCTGGAGGCGGTCGGAATTATTTTTTGGGAGTTGGGTTATCGTTGAGTCGATGATAACCTGGAGGAGGTCGGGAACGTAATTTAATACCTGAATTGGGTAATCCTGCTCATCTAAAGTTTTTGCAAACCAACAAAACTCTAATTCCTTACTATACATCTGATATCGTCGAGTTGATGATAATCTGAGAAGACTTTGTGTCCTAATTATGTTACTATTCCGGAATTTTCGCCAGAAATATCGGACATTAATGTACGTCAACAACACCACATTGCAACAGACGACACCCTTTTGCGGTCAGATATGAAAAGAAAGGAGTATACATCACTGAATCCCGTCCAAAAATCAAGAAATCTAAAACGTCGGCAATCGTGCAAAAACATGATCGTGAAGTACTACCTGTTTCAACAATGAAGGAAAAGCATGACAAGTCATACTAACAACAAACCTCAATGGCTACGCTCACGATGCCCGATCTTCAAAGACAATAGGAGAACTCTTCAACAAGGACACAAATACTTCGTGAGATCCAAAACGGCAGAGCGATGTGCGATAGTTTGGCGCAGGAAGAAATGAAGCAAAAATGAAGCACTTTGGAGTTCCGATGTCAAGGCGTCGGGAGAGAGACGAAGTTGGGACGGTGCATTCGGCGGGAAAAAATAACCGCCAAAAAATTGATTTCAAATTTCAATGGGCCGCGCGGTAGAATTTCAATGGGCCGCATGGAAGTTTCTCGGGCAATTTGCTAGCACCTTCGCGGGCCTTTTTAAAATTCATTGTTACGTGGGCTCAAAAAGTCTCGGGTTCAATTATTGTTGCCAAAATTATTCTTTCGACTATTTCCAAACATGTGCATGTGCTGACTTTTATAGTCGTTTGGAATTCCTAATTTGAAAAGTATCCAATGTAACTTAGTTGTTGTGCGTTGTCCAACTCTTAGGGTTTAGGGTTTAGGTTTAGGGTCTTAGGGTTTACGGTCACTGTTTAGAGTTTAGGGTCAGGGTTTAGGGTTTACGGTCACTGTTTGGGGTTTTAGGGACAGGGTTTAGGGTAAACAATTTGAGATTCAAGTTTACGGTTAATTTTTTTAAAGTTTTGGGTTTTTCATATTCCTGAACTTCAAGTTTTTAGGGATTAATATTTTATTGCAGGCAATTTGTTTTAAAAAGAATCATTTTCTTCAATAGTGTATGATTCAGGTTTTTTGTTATGCTAAACATCTATGAACACTAGTTTATTTTTTTTTTCATATAATGACCTGTAAGGGCGTTGAGTTTATTGTGTTTATTGAAAGCCCACTATATCATGTTATTTGGATTCTAACACAATTATGGAGATTCTAACACAATTTATGGATTAATAAAATGATCCAAGAACTTGCATGGCAATACGAGAACATCAATTCCGTGTCCAAAAAAAAAATTGGAACTTGTGTGTGCATTTTTCTGGACCAAAAAAGTGCACCAAGCATGCATTTAATATAATTTATATTTGTTATATGCGGCCGCTGAGTCCATGAACAATTTATGGATTAATAAAATGATCCAAGAACTTGCATGGCACTACGAGAACATCAATCCCGCGTCCAAAAAAAAAATTGGAACTTGTGTGTGCATTTTTTTGGACCAAAAAAATGCACCAAGCATTCATTTAATATAATTTATATTTTTTACATGCGGCCGCTGAGTCCATGAACAATTTATGGATTAATAAAATGATCCAAACACTTGCATGGCACTACCAAAACATCAATCCCACGTCCAAAAAAAAAATTGGACCAAAAAAATGCACCAAGCATTCATTTAATATAATTTATATTTGTTACATGCGGCCGCTGAGTTCATGAACAATTTATGGATTAATTAAAAAATACAAGAACTTCCATGGCAATACGAGAACATCAATCCCACGTCCAAAAAATGCACCAAGCATTCATTTAATATAAATAATTTATATTTGTTACAAGCGGATGCTGAGTCCATGAACAATTTATGGATTAATCTCCCAAACAATAACTAAAGTTTCAGAGATTTCTTGCCTAGTTATCGTTGAGTCGATGATAACTCCCAAACCAGAACTAAAAATTCAGAGATTTCTTGCTTAGACGGTCTCACAAACAAGAAATAAATGAGAAACTGAAAACTAGAACACTGAAATAAAACTATGTTTTAGAAAGAACAACGCCATACTACAAAACCATCTTTCCCATCTAACATCGAGTCGACGATAACCCCAGAAGAGTTAAAGTTATCATTGACTTCATCAACAATTTACATCCTTGATCAGAAAACAAAGTTATCCTTGAATCGACGATAATGGCCCAACAGTACACACTTGGAAAAACAAGGACAAAACCTGCTGAAATACCTCAAAGCCAAGTGAAATAAATTTAATGAAAAGAACATAAATATCCAAAGATCCAAGTATCATCGAACCAACGGTAAGGGACCTGAAAATAGGCAGCCTCGCACAAGGAGGAATCAGACGTCCATGAAACAGAATAATCACACTAACATCCCATTAGATTCATGAAATATGTTATCATTGACTCGATGATAATTTCTAATGTATTATGTTTGTCACCTTCTCTCAGGATTCCAAATATGGAAGCAGATGACGTCTACCACTATTCCGCAACAAAGCACCACCTTCAGCCCTTCGAAAACCCCTTGAAGGACGAACCATTCATTGCCAAAATGGAGGACAGCTACGGATCTCTTTGGCAGTTCAAAGATTACATTTCGAGCTAGAGTTTTGGGGTCAACCGATGGAAGAACTTTGTCTTCCTTCGCTACAAGGTGGACAACAAGCTAGGATACCTACCCTGGAATATGAACGAGAAAGTAGTGTTCATCGATGCTCACCAGAAAGACTATGTCGTACTTGTCTTTCGAGAACTAGATGACACTGGGAAGACTGGGAAGCACTGTCACTCTATTGTAATGAACGTGAACTCGGCGGCCGGGAAGTTCGACCTGGAAAACCTCATGTCATTCTTGGAGGGGTCAGAAATGGAGTCCCTGAACGAGCAATTTGTAGACAATGGGTACGTTCCATGGAAGAATGGCACGGCCAAGGCTAACGCCACAAAGCTCAGCCTCATCTTCCAGACATTGGATAGGTACGCCTTAGCGCACGTTCAGCAACAGCCATCGTTGGGTGGAAATGCCAGTAATCAGCGAAAAAAATTGACTGCCAGTCTGAACCCACCGTCCGGGGCCACGGAGGAAAGGTCACGGGGGCCTTAGCCGAGTGAAGCCAAAAAACGTAGTAGCACAGATTCCGGTGTTGCTGAATCCAGCAAGAGAAGAAAGAAAAGCAACCAAACAGGTGCTGCAGGAGCTGGCAGTTCAGGGTCAACATTAACAACTATGGATAAGGCCTCTGCCGAAGTTCCTGTGGAGGACTTCCAGAGGCATGAAAATCTGCAGAGACAGTTTTGGGAAGAGCACAAGGGGTGCTTCCTTTTTGATCAGAACCCCGTGACGGTTGACATCAAGCAATGCATAGTCGCACGGGAGCAGTACATCATTCGCGTATTGCAGGAGGACATGGTAAATTCCGTCAAGGATCAACTGGTCCAACTCATCGACATCAAACAATGTCAGAGAGTTTGCTTGACGCCAGTGGATGCAAAGATTAATCTTCTGAAAGAGAAGCCAACGAAGTGGGAGCAGATTGAGAAAGGCCAGTTTATGATAATAAATGGCCAACACAGCATAACTGCTTCCAAAGAGCTTCAGAAGAAAGGCTGTGGTGAGGAAAGGAAAGTGGAGCTCCAAAGGTGGGAGGCACTCATTGTGTGGACTCTGGATCCAACACGGCTGAGGAACATGTCTAGATACTACAATGCAACTAATCATCTGGACCACGCACAACCGACGTGGGGGAACCAAATCATTAGTTGCAGAAACATCTGGCTTGCTTGTAGATGTCCCACTGATTCGCGCTCGGAGGATACAGTCAGAAAAAACAAGGGTGTGTGGAGTGTTTCAAATTACAAGGTGAGCATGAACTTAGTCACGGTATCCTCGAGTCGACGATACAAGTCGATCTACTAGCTAGGTAGTTCACTAATTCTTTTGCAATTTTGTTGTTTAAGGAACTATTACCCGCCCTTAAAGAACTCCGAAGCCCTGGCTTATCATCGATTCGACAATAATATGGGTTGCATGCAAAACAGCAAAGATCATTTCTCACATTTATTTTGAACTGTATTCTGCAGAATTTCACTAATGCCGTAGTTGACCGGTTTCACAATATAAATCCGAATAAGGAAGGGGCTTCAATCAAAGGACCTTCGGATCTGAAGAACAAGATTCAAATCATTACCCTCCGAGACCAGTTGTGGAAGCACTGGCAAAGCTTCTTGACGAAGCACTCGTACGGAGAGCTCATTGACCCTGTTACAAAAACGTACAATAAAGAGACCAAGGAACACTATATTCAACAATTTGAGAGAGGGCAAACCTCTCATTTTAATATTGACCATTTGGACACCCAAACTTTGTGTTGCACTTCCATCAAATTTAGGTAGATAAACATGAATTTTAGTATGTACAAGGTGTAATTTCCATTAAAACGAGAGCATTTAGAGAAATGGTCTTTATTGATAACATTTAATTTGCAGTAATTGTATTTGTCTGAGTCATATAAAGATAGGTGATGCCACTTCACAAACACCAAGTCATGAGCACTCTCGTTGGTTGTAAGAGTGTGTTGTATATCGAAGTGGTCCGGGTTCGATTCCCATGGAATTATTTCATTGCACTTATTGACCCAGCTAGAGAACTCTTTCTGAGCTTCTGAAGTTTGTCACACTTAGCGCAACGAGCAAAATTGTCCCCGGGCTTCTTCACTTCGAACTCGGAGAACTTCTTGGATCTTATTTTGCTCAAGTTTGAAATTGAGATGTCCTTCAGACCTAGAGCCGCGTTGATGTCGTTCATATGTTTCATTTGACCCTTCAACTGAAAGGTTGAAGGCAGAATCATGGAGACCACCTTCTCCCCTGACTTTGTAGTCCTCGACTTATGTGGCATGTGATCCGCTTCTCTGTCCAAGATGCACTTCAAAGTAGCAGTGGCTTGCTCAGTATGTTGTCTTGGTTTCAGGAGTCCAGTGTTTCCGTGGACCCTTGCTTTTTGCTTCGCTTTTGCACTTCTGGTAGCGATAGAAAGTGGCTTCCGGGACTCCGAAAATGAGCATCCATGCTCGCATGCACACATCGATCCCTTCCACCGTCACCACGTTCTTTTCGCGCAAGTCGTGATGAACAGATCTGTGAATGTCAGTCTTCATGTGGGCTTTGAACTTGAAAGAGGAACTGTAGTACATGCGTTCGCGGACCGCTCGAATACTCTTCCTTGGGAACGGTTGAATGCAGTTTTTGCTGCAGCAGAGTTTGCTGGAGACTGCATTGATGGAATCCTGAGTCAGGAGCTCCTTTGCCTTAATCCCATCTTCTCTCCTTGGCTTCTGGATCACACTCGTGTAGGGCTTGGAGGAAGTGAGAGGCGGTGGATTAAGTAGCCTCTGCTGTAGACAATTGAAGTTGTCTTGGGCCTTGTGGTCACACAAGCTTGCCCCTCGACAGTGGACGAAATTTGTCGGCCAGGCTACCAAGGAGTATACCTGTTCTTGGGGGATGTCCTCCTCAGAAAATGTCTTTGAGAGGTGGACAACCACATGCGTGTCTCTAAGCGGACCATTCGCACCGAGCACAAGATCGGAGTTGACGCTGTGGCAGGTACCCTCTCCAACAAGTACACCGTTGAAGTTGTAAAGCGTCATGCACTTCGTGTTCCACTGCCTTCAAGGCAGCCCTTTGCACTCTGGTATTCCGACATTCATCCTTTCAAGCGCTGGGAACTCTTCGTCCGATGAGTCCGACATGTCCGACATGCTAACTGACGCAGCCATAATAATTGCAGGCCATGATGTATGGTTAGTGTAATCCAGACATTGAATGGTGGGATCCATCATTAGGTCGACTCAACCTAAAGGAGCAGAGAGGGAAGTCACGAGGAATATAATTCCAGACAGCATTTCAGAGGCTCAATAAATGAAATTGTCACGCCTTCTCGTTTAGGTCGAGTTGACCTGATTGGTATTAATCGAAAAATATTCAGGCTTTCAATATAACCTCTACAGCACATGATTCACTTGGCCTTTCGATCGAAGACTCAGTTGGTCTTTTGATCTAATCTCACACAGCGAACGACAGGGTTTAGGTCGAGTCGACCTGAACTGTTGTACATCATTCTGAGTTTGAGGAAAGCATTCAGTTCGATAGAATGCATTACGCATGTTCCGTAATGATGGCTTCTTTAGGCCGACTCGAGCTAAACAGAAGTATGCTTCATTTCATAATGCATTATTTCGTAATGCATTACTTTACTTAATCCCATGTTCTCATCATTAGGTCAACTCAACCTAAACGTCTGCTCTTTGTTGCCTTATTGAATGGTTGGTTTAGGTCAAGTCGACCTAAAAGACTCCGAAAAACCCGGAGACGTGTATTCATTCCCTCACCTTCGTTTTCCCGGATTTTACGGCGATTAAAGCGGAAACTCCTTCCCTGCACTTTGCAATTCCAATTTACTGTGAGACACGGATGGGTACGAGGTGGCTTCAATGGTGTACAACTCATTGCAATACAATTCATTCAAACACAAATGAACACTGTTCAAAAACAACAACGGCGCTTCCAAACTAAATAAGTGAACATGGAGAAAATCGGGAGTGCAATGACATTCAACCCTGCAATGAACAATGCTATGAAGCGAGCAACGAAAACAAAGATGCAGATAACCTACCGCGATCACCAAACGCTTCCTCAACCACCTCTGCAACAACTAATCCAGAACACCGTGATCACCAACGCGACATTACAAAAGAAGGTGATACAACAAGCAAGGAAAACATAGAGCCCAAGCGCAGCGGAGCAGACACATGAGGGAGTGACGAAGTGAAAATAATAGTCGTCACCACAACCCCCGTCAAGAGTGTCGATGGCCCGTTGGCGGGAGGGGATGAGGCGGGAATTAGAATTCAACGTTTGAAATTCCAGGACCCAATCTGACATGTATGGCCGCTTCGGTGGATTCCATTTATCACCACGCCATTTTCGAAAGTCAACTCCATAATTTCGATACGTACAATAATAGCAGACGCGGGTCCACTTGACTTGGTTACGGCCTTGCTGTCGTCTTCTTCAAATTCCCTCGCACTCATGCACGTCATGGTCTCCTCTTTTTTTGTACAGTACAGATGGAATGTGATAATACGGATTGTATGTTTCAACGCAGGCCCTGCAAATGGCCGATCCAAAATTGACAATTGAAATTAATTTCCAAAGTTTTTGTGCAAAAAATTAGTGGGCCGGTACATCCACTTTTCAGTATTCGTTGCAGCACTTTTATTAGTACAAAAGGGAAGCCAAAAAGGGACCACATACGTGCTTCCATGTAATTTGTCATCATCAATGGAATTTCAGCATTCGATGTTGGAAAAAGATTTTGGAATTTTGGAATTTCAAATRACTTCAACATTTTTTTCTGGAAATTTTTGCAAGGAATACTTTGAATTAGAAAAAATGTAGAAGAATTGAATGAAGACTCTTTGTTAAATTTTTTTTTTTTTTTTCCATTCTCCAATAAATTGATAAGAAAAAGTACATTGTCCATTACACAAACGGCAAAACCGTTAAGAGCTACATAATTCTTCTAAAGCGCACTAATGTTTACCTAATATCTATCAGTTACTTTTTTGAGGAAGATCAGCAAATAAAATCAAAGTACAAGTAATTTTCTATATATTTTTTTTCATAAAAAATTAGAAATTCTATAACTTTCACCCCATAGATCAGAACACCATGAATCAAAGCCCGTACATCCCTCCTCGTCGAGAGCTTTCCGACCAAGCACGCCATTTGAGGACACACGGTCCGGGAGATCTCAAAGACAACAAAATCATTATTTTATTTATTAATACTATTCTAAACACTAAAAAAATGAAAGGATGAATGCATTATTGCTACAATTTCAAAGTACTTGGATATTTGAAGCTTGTTGTCAAATTTACCTAAACATCGAGCTTTTGGTTCTCAAAAGTACAGTGAAATTCTAATTTATTTTGTACAATTATACCTAAACGGCATGCCTTTAATATTTTCATGTTCTCCTAGTCTTTTATGACGTGGACCTAAATCATCTTATATTCTAAATTGAACAATTTCAACCCTAACTATGTAATTGATTTTAAATCTATCATAATCATATTGTCTTTTCAAGGAGCACATTTTTAAATGATTGAATCCTACGCAAATGCATGATCGGAAAGAAATGGTTCGATAAGTTCCAATTGTTTCAAATTTGTGCAATCCATGATAATTTAAAGCTTCTGCCATTGTTTGTGTACCTGAAAATTTAAATAAAAGATGAAGTCATGATTTCAATGTATTTTAATAGCAACTTCCAATTTTTGCATCCTCTCCCAACAAATCACTTCTGATTTCTTCATTCTATTTGAATTAGGGTTTCAATTATGATTGAGCGATTCAGCGTTTCAGTTTTTGGGTTTCAATTGTGATTAAGTTTTGAATCTATGATTGAGCAATTCAGTTTTGAATCTATGATTGAGCTTTCAGCGTTTGAGTTTTAGCTTTTTAGTTTTAGGAATTCAATTGTGATTCAGTTTTAGAATATGAATTAGGGTTTCAATTATGATTGAGCGATTTAGCGTTTCAGTTTTTGGGTTTCAATTGTGATTCAGTGTTTAATCTATGATTGAGCGATTCAATTTTGAATCTATGATTGAGCTTTCAGCGTTTCAGTTTTAGAATTTGAATTAGGGTTTCAATTATGATTAAGCGATTCAGCATTTCAGTTTTCGGGTTTCACTTGTGATTCAGTTTTGAATCTATGATTGAGCTTTTAGCGTTTAGGGTTTTAGGAATTCAATTGTGATTTAGTTTTAGCATTTGAATTAGGGTTTCAATTATGATTGTGCGATTCAGCGTTTCAGTTTTTGGATTTCAATTGTGATTCAGTTTTGAATCTATGATTGAACTTTCAACGTTTCAGTTTTCGGGTTTCGCTTGTGATTCAGTTTTGAATCTATGATTGAGCTTTCAACGTTTGAGTTTTAGCGTTTAGGATTTTAGGAATTCAATTGTGATTCAGTTTTAGCATTTGAATTAGGGTTTCAATTATGATTGAGCGATTCAGCGTTTTAGTTTTTAGGTTTCAATTGTGATTCAGTTTTGAATCTATAATTGAGCAATTCAGTTTTGAATCTATGATTGAGCTTTCAGCGTTTGAGTTTTAGCTTTTCAGTTTTAGGAATTCAATTGTGATTCAGTTTTAGCATTTGAATTAGGGTTTCAATTATGATTAAGCGATTCAGCATTTCAGTTTTTGGGTTTCACTTGTGATTCAGTTTTGAATATATAATTGAGCGATTCAGTTTTGAATCGATGATTAAGCTTTCAGCGTTTCAGTTTCAACGTTTTAGTTTTAGGAATTCCATTGTGATTCAGTTTTATAATTTGAATTCTGGATTTATTGTCTTCAATTGTGATTAAGTTTTTAGCGTTTAAGTTTTAGGGTTTCAGTTTTAGAGGAGTTATGTTATTGTTTTGAATGTGTGCTGTGTAATGGTGATTGTGGTGTACATTCTTTGTTTCTTGTGTGTTTTGTATTTGAGTTTTTTTAATAGAGATTTAGGGTTTGGCAAGGATTTGAATTCGACGCCCCCGTCTTCAATTGTGATTCAGTTTTTAGCGTTTCAGTTTTAAGAGAGTTATGTTACAGTTTTGAATGTGTTGTGCAATGGTGATTGTGGTGTACATTTTTTTTTTCTCGTGTGTTTTATGTTTGATTTTTTTTCAATAGAGCTTTAAGGTTTGGCATGGATTTGAATTCTGGATTTACCATATTGAATCTATGATTGAGCTTTCAGCGTTTCTGAATTTATGCATGTTTGATAATTTCTTGTTGTGATTCTCTTCTGATTTTTACTCTGCGTTTTGCATTGTGTAGTAGGAGGTTCATTTCATTCAATTTGAGGTTTTGCAAGTCGACAGTATTGACAAAGCAATGAGTTAAAAAACCGCATTGAATCTGGAGAACTACTTCTGCATTACACATTCAGTCAGTTTAGATCGACAGCAGTTTAGATCGACTCTAGAAATATTAGCAGTATGTATTGAACTGATGTAAATACACGAGTCGATTTAGGTCAGTCCGAGCTAAAAAAACATGAAGGAATCTCTGAAGAAACGTAAGTAATGTCAGGGCCTACGACACCAGAGAATAGTGAAAACAATGAAATAACTGTAAACAATCAACGTCAGCAATGAATCATTCAAGTAAAGAGTAGAGCAGGTTGGGTCGACTTGAACAAGTCCAAAACAATACAAAACAACAGAATAGGTCAACCCGACCTAAAACACATAATCAGAGCTTGAAAGAAAACATACCTCGACAATAGCGAAGAAAGCGAACTCCAAAGAAAAAGAACGACATGTTGTCCTGTTAACCCTTTACGAAATGAAACATCTAACGCCCAAGATAAACCTGTATAAATACCAAACATACAATTAGGTCGACTTGACCTAACCTGTCCAGTCCACTAACCGTCACCCGAACCCTACAGGATGGAGGAGCAAGTACCCAAGCTCGAGAACTTCTTCAAGAAAATGATTAACACCACCAACGAAGACGACGGGGATGACTTCAGCACCGAAGGGGAATACTGGGAGTTAATAGACCCTGACGCAGTGGAGTGCTGGAGTGTCAACCTTAATCCGATGACCAGCCTCTATTGCTTCACAAGAAAATACAAGGACAAGCACCCGTACTACCCAGTCTCCTACAAAAAAAAAGTGAAGGAGGTATCACCCGATGTCGGATCAGTGATCAAGATCCACTGTGTGACTTCCCAGGTCGGGAAGAAAGACGGAGAGTAATATCATTTCATGCTTATGATTGACTCGGCAAAGATTCCCTTCTACGTAACCCATTTCATCGAGAGTTTGGACAATATAGATTACAGCAGCATGATATCCGAACTTGAGAAGAAAGTGGATGGTGGCTACTGGAAGAACAAGAAGGGAGTGCAAGTCACGGGAAAGAATCTCTGCGACAAGCTTCGGCAGCTCTTCGTCAACTTCACAGTTCTCAAGAGGAAGGTAGAATTGAAGATTTCATAGAACGCTAGGCGCTCGGTGTCCCACGATCCACCCAGTTTGTTGGAGGGCCAGAGTTCTCAAGGCACACCTGGAACTCAGCAGAGCCATGGAACGAGGAAGAGTCTTCAAGGAGGCACGCCAGTCACAGGCAGAAGAAGAAGCAATCTGGCATTGACCTCTGGCAGGCAAGCCACTGAAAACGATGAGAGTGAGCCAGCGAAGGTGGAGCTCAGTTTTGCATCGGCCGTGACCGATGTCCCCGCTGCACAAGACCCCAAGCAAAAAGTGGACTACAAAGAGTCCACCGAAGCCTACAAGAATTATTGGGCCAACTGTAGTGACGCCTACATCTTCACCGTGGACGAGAAGAAGAAGCTGTCCATAGACCAGCTCATTCCGGCACTTGCTCATGTTAACATCCGCAGCCACGAAGACTGTCTTGTGTTGGATATGTTCCATTTCTTAATGCACATGCCGAACAAGACCGGCAAGCAGACACTTTGTGTCATGCCCGTGAACGAGGCGAAGAAGCTTGGTCCAGAAGACTGGGACCGGGTTAGTAAAGGCCAATTCTACATAGTGAATGGGCAGCACAGTGTCTCCGCCAATAAAATGATGGTAGAGACTGATGCGGATGAGGCCATCCTGAAGCATTTTTGAGAGTGGGATTGCTACATTGTATGGTCGGACAATAATGAAGTTCTCTGGACGATTTCCGTATTTTACAATCGTGTAAACCATTTTGTTGCCTTGAAACCATCATGGTCAACAAATATTCTTGGTGCCAGGACTTGTTGGATGAACATGGGGAGTCCAAAGAATCCAAAAGACGCAACCCTCGTCGGGACGGTCTCCGTTGCACGGCGTAATGTTGAAAACAAGAG